>ADNK01003018.1:0-79118 GCA_000320545.1 Bigelowiella natans CCMP2755 | reverse complement strand
GGTGATCATTTTCATAATAATCATCATTAATACCGGGCCCAGAGGCTGCATCTTGAGCCCCCCCACCACCACCCCCACCACCACCACATAACTGCTCATCCCAAGGTACTCTCCCTGTGTTAGAAGAATACCAAGAGGAGGAGGATGAGGAGGAGGTGAGGGAGGAGGAGGAGGAGGTGAAAGCTGGTACTGGTAGATCGATAATAAACGACGGCACATAATCCCTTAATAATTATACGCAACACACAAATCGTCGTTTACAAGGCAGCACCAGTGATCGCTTCTATAACGGTGCATCCTAAGCTCCACGTATCGACTGTAGACGTGTAGGTAACTTCCTCCTCCTCACTTTTGTCCAAGATAATCTAAGAACACACACGGGATATCAACAAGAGAGAGAGAGGGGGGGGGGGGGAGAAAGAGAGAAAGAGAGAAAGTGAGAGGAAGGGGAGGATGAGAAGTAGTTATATCACTAGCTACTTCCTCATTATCTTCATCATCATCATCATGGTACTGCTACTACTACTACTACCTCAGGAGCAGTCCACAGTTGCGTATGATGAAACGACACGGTTTTGGCATAGTTCGCATCAAGGGCTTCGATAACACACACACACACACACACACACACACACACATCAGTCGCAACATCCAAAATATCACCCCACGATGATGATGATGATGGTGATGGTGATGATGATGATGATGATACAGTGGGCCAGAATCTGCTCTGATATCACCACCACACCACCACCATTATCACTGATAACAGCAGCAACAACAATAACAACAATAACTACTACTACTACTACTACTACTACTACTATTACTAATGAGTAACACCATTGTGCTTCTTAGCCGAGCCAAAGTCGCATAGCTTTACCACCCCTTCACACGTTACGAGAATATTCTAAGGTGATGATGGGAGGAAGGGAGAAGAGGAAAGAATCATGTCATTAATTTATCAGGAACTTTCCATTTGATGTAACCTCATCCTTTGATTCTCTCTCTCTCTCTTGGAGCACTCACCAAATAGATAGTCAAAATCATTTTATTGATCATTCCTCAAACATAAATCTTTTGTCGTAGCAGCAAACACACACACACACACACACACACACACACACATATATATATATATATATATATATATATATATTATATACATGTATTACCTGTCCTTTTAGATCACGGTGGATAATATCTAGTGAAGAAGGCAAATAATCAAACAAATACATGAGGAAGGTCAGGAAATATTCATCATATGTTTTTCTCTTTTCGAATTAGTAGGATCTTGTTGTTGTTGTTGTTGTTGTTTATCTTGATCATCACACACTTTGACGATGGCAGTAAGCAAGGGCCTGGACAATTTGCTTAACGTATCTTCCTGAACAATTGTAGTAGTATCATTTTGCATTAACAAATAAATACGGCGTTGTTCACCAATCAATCAATCAATCAATCAAGCACATGTGTTGTATACTATTATTATCAGACTTGAACAACAACAATATATCCATCATCCATCATCCATGCATCCACAAAATAAGGAGGAGGAGGAGGAGGAGGAGGTAAAAGCGTCTACTGCAATTCTACTACTAGTACATTCTGGTGTTAGTTACTTGTTGCTTCCTCTGGTATTCCCTTTAATTCCTTGGATATCTGAATATATCAATTATCCTTAATCGCTCATACGCAACAAGAGGATGATGAGGAAGAGAGAGAGAGAGAGAGAGAGAGAGAGAGAGAGAGAGAGAAACATAAATACTACTTCCTCCTCGCCATTATTCTTGACAAAAGGGAATAGATGATGATGGAAGGCAGAAAATACTATCATGATGACTCACTACTACTACTTCTACTACTCTCCTCATTATGCTTTGTAAGTACTACTCCTCCTATTTCAATACCACATACAAATCCTATATTCCGAGTCTGACAACAACACGTCATTTCTACAACTAATTAGCCCATAATCGTGCATCATCGTTACACCTACTCAGTACTTCCACGACTATCCATCATTCTTTTTCTTGTTATATTATGCGTGTGTGTGTGTATGTTTGTGCATATCATATCATATCCGCACCGAGCTTATCGACTGCCCACCCGCAACAAGATCCATGAAGATTTGAATGTCTTCTTTTCTGGTATATATATGCATATATATATATATATATATATATATATATATATGATGATGCAAACAATTTAGTCATATCAACTTGACTAATTTCCTTCTTTTTCATGTATTGATTGAAAATGGTATGTATGTGCGACGACTACCGATTAGGTGGTAGTAGGTAGGGTAGTTGTAGTAGTAGTAGTAGTCGTTGCCCATATCTTGACTATTATTTTTTCCATCAATTACCGTTTTTTGTAGCCAAGAAATTTGATGATATTCTTGTGGTTCAGGCGTTTCATGACATTTATTTCCCGTAAGATGCTCTTTGTTTATGGTATTCAATATTGTTATTGTGATGATGATGATGATGATGATGATCGTATGTGGACGAACATCAGTAGCAGGTAAATACCTTGAAGTCATCCTCCCTTTTACACGGTATTTGCTTAATAGCCATGAATTTTCCAGATGTTTTGTCGAGGGCCTTGTACACCTATAACGAAGGTTTTGCCACGCACATGCACACGCATATATATATATATATATATATATATATATATATATATATATATATATATTATAATGCAACAAAGTGAGACACATGCCGCTGCTGCTCCGCATGTTTTTTCGTGTTGTAAAGTTAAATCCTCTGCTATTCTTGCTGCTATCATCCCCATCCTTTCCTCTCAGTAGACACACCCACCCATACACACTAACACTCAAAGAAGGAGAGCATAAAATACAGTAATAGTAATGAGGCTGCCATTTGAATGACGATTCTAGCAATCCTAGGTATTTCTTCTACCCTTACTGCTACTGGTTACTTCTCCTACCTGTTACTACTACTACTACTACTACTACTACTACTACCCTCCCGTTTGCTCCCCTCCCTAGAGGTTTCTTGAAACGGGCGAAAGAGGGAGGCTTGTTGGTGCTTATAGAAGAAGAAGAAGAAGAAGAAGAAGAAGAAGAAGAAGTACAAGGAGTAGTAGAAACACCACCACTACGAGCAGCTGTTGTTTTCTCTTTACATAGTGCTGCTGCTGGTATTGTAGATGCTGGTACTGCGTGCTTTTCGCTATCACGATGTTGCTGCTGCCCCTGCTGCTTAAAACTAGAGCCTGTGGAGTGTTAAGGAAAGAAGAATAAAGGGTAAGCACACATTGCCATAAAATAATACATACACGCCTAAAGGCAGCATTTATGTTTCATCATTGTAGTCAACCCGCACCGAATCTACTCCTTGTGAAAGAGCTTTCTGTCTTCTTCTCGTCGTCATCAGACGGGCTGTACACGCCAAGGGTTGCTCTTGCAGAAGTCATTAGAATTGATTTTGAAGGAGATTCAATGTTGTTGAGGGTAGTAGTAGTAGTAGTAGTAGTAGTAGTGGGGGGAAAAGAAATGAGAGAGGAGTCTGCGGTGCTTTCTCCAGAGAGCATGTGACGATGATGATGATGATGATGATGGCCAAGTAGTCTGGCCTTCTCCAAGGGGGAGGATGGTGAAGATGTGATTGGGGTGGTGGTGATATTGTCCAAGTTATCCGATTTCGTGCTCGCTATTGAACGTAGAGAGTAGCTGATATTTCAGGGAGTAGTAGTAGTAGTAGTAGTAGTAGTAGTAGTAAACAAAGCAATTATGGCAGCCGGTAATAAGAACTTCTGTGGGCATTTGTATCGAAACCACGACATATTATTGCTATTATTATTATTAAACCGAAATATAAGCATATAGGCAAAGTTGCTTCTGGAAAGGTTGATACCAAATGGAGAGAGTTTTGATTTAAAAAGATGACTCATGATGATTTCACCTCGAATGATCAGGTAACATAGTAGTACTAGTGTATTATTGGATGATGCTTGCTACTGCTATATTTTGGGGTGAAACTGACTTTCCCTCACATTATATTTTGAATTTATCTTCACGTATCATCATGTAATATTATGCTACTACGACGCGAAAAGGCAGTGAATCATCCAATGAATCAATCAATCAATGAATTTTGATGAAGCAACAATTAAGAGGAAAAAGCTAAAAAAGGAGTATACCTTTTCTTAAGCACAGGGTGGTGGGTGCGACGATAGAATCGTGGCGTTTGTACAGATGTTTGTGGGATTTTCTTATGAGAGGATGAGTATGATCTCGATGAATCTACGTCAGTTATTGATGGAAACATGCAACAGCTTTAATGTTATACACACACACACACACACACACACACACATACATACTTATACACACATATATTGATACAGGTGTTCATGGCCAAAAAATAAGAGATGGGAAAGACTTTAAAAAAAAGGGTATCAATAGTAAGAGAGAGTGAATGTGAATAGGAAATGCCTTTTCAAGAATTTAGCTCACACATCTACTATCAATCCGCTACGTCATCTTCTCCATATATACAACATTTATACAACTACGAACAGCAGAGACCTATATTGCTTTTTCCCGGCAGCATGTTTTCTTGGTCATTATCATGCTCTCCCTCTGTGTGCTCGTAGATTGGCTGGTACAGGTCAATGCTGGGGCATTTGCTTTTTCTTGTATTCAGACTGCTATTGCTACCGTTTAGGCTGTGGTCGAGCATGGGGGATGGGGTAGGATGTTGCTTGAATAGATCATACACTGAAGAATTTCCTGATGATCACAGCAATGAAATTGATTACTACTACGGCGATTGTAATACTACACATGATGGTGGTGGTAGCCGGTGTACTTAGTATACATTAAAAAATCTAATGGGGGGTTGAGAACATCGGTTATCCTCATTGAAGAATTTGTTGTCGGGCGGCCAGAAAGAGATAGAGATAGAGAGAGAGAGAGAGAGAGAGAGAGAGAGAGAGAAACCAACTACAATGGTATAATTGGCATTTGATCAACACAATTTCTGTATGTTTAGAAAGAAAACCTCCTCGTCGCATTATCAACAACACATTTTCTGTATATTTAGAAAGAAAACCTCCTCGTCGCATTCTGTGTTCTGCATAAAGCCTCTTCTTCTTCATGTTCTTCTTCCTCCCTGGTCTTAGCCTACTAACTTGCTTCGGCTCGTCTAAGTAAGAAAGCATGCATAATCATCGGTTTTTCCTCTTAGCGTATTTATTAGATATGTGTATCTGTACAGACATGTGCATAGATTCACCGCAAGAAGGAGGGGGGACAACAGAACAAAACAGCACCGGTGGACATGTCTCCCAGGTGGGGGCAGTGGAAGTGAATTTCGAACTTTGAAAATAAGCTGTTTTTTCAATAAAAGGAGGAAATTATCATGTCGTTCAACAGAAACTCCATCAATATCTGCACTTTCTTCAACGGCTAGATGTGTCGCATGAACGATTGCCATCAAAATCCGTGCATTTTTGACGATAATTGTGCACATTTAACAAAATGCAGGCCATTTCCAGCATAATTTACATAGGATTCTAACCTCAACAGGTGAGCAACACAGACGACGTTGAAGTGTCCTCACACGCCATGTGAAGGTGACAATGCTGGTTCATTCGAGGCACTGCTAGGCTGCGTTTCGCACACTGCAAGTGTCTTGCAACATTTTGGAAGTGTGGTTCATCATTGTTGTTTCATTGTTTCATTGACAATGAGTTCGAAGTGCGCCATTCCTAGCAGAACATCCCACCCACATCGTTCGTGATGAAATTGGCGGCCTGATGCAGACATGACAACAGCTGAACAAGCAAGACAGGTTGGCTTGCACGCACTGTGCACGCACGCAGCTCTGCAGCCAGTCTGGAGCTGTGCAGCCAGCAAAGTGTCACGTTCCAGTGTTCGTTGGTGTTTGTCCGCAACACTGCCAGACTGGAACGCCAGAACACGTTGTTCACGATGGAACAACAATGCGCATTGTGAAACGTGCAGACGTGCGTGGCTGATGCTGTGTCAAATTGCTCACAATTTTGGAATTGCCAGATTGGTACGTGCTAGCGTGCGTGAGCGCTAGCTAGAGACGTCTAGCTAGCTAGATGACATCAGTCTAAGCAGTGGGGTCAGCGCGAGATGTGAGAAGCTACGACACCAATTTTTCACAACAAGACAAGCACGTTGACGCATGTGAATGCGGCTAGTTGACCATTGTTGTTAGGAAGTGAAACAATTTCAACGCAACCGACAGAATGATCGATCTGCACATGCAGGCACACAGCTAGTCAGAGCTTGAGGTTGTTGCATCTACCTAGCTACGGCTATGCTAGTATGTCTAGATGTGGGCAAAGTCTAGTTAGGGCATGGCAATACAAGGCATGATTTCAACGACCAGCAGCAACATCTATGTGACGACATCATCAACGGGCACACTGCGTTTATTGTGTACTACTTACAACCAACTGTATGTAGCTGCTGTACAACATGCTTCTATGGCCTACTTACTCCGCTGCAATCCGCCCATTGAAATAAATAGTAGTGGTAGTAGTAGTAGTAGTAGTAGTAGTAGTAGTAGTCGCCTTCTTATATTTAGGAGGTGCTATGCTACTAGGAATTATTCTTCTAGTACTACACACCGAGCTAGACTTTGGAAGACTCATTTAATTTATTATAGTCAATTCTGCCTCATCTACCTCACGCTATCTGCTTGTATCCTGACCAATAGCTTCATCTATGCTACGACTTTTGAGATGATTTACATCATTTTCAACAGTGTCGTCGATCGCTACGTCATTCTTCGTATCCTTCTCATCGTCGCACACAACGCTTGTATTATCTTTGTAAACACCAATGTTTTTCTGGATTTGAGAGCTGAGCTTAACAAGGTCTTGATCACTGTGCATAATATAATCAGGGACGTGTCTCTGTTCTCTTTCTGTGAGGAGCTGTAGCAGTGGCTCCTGTTGTAAGTAAGTAGGTGGTAGTAGTTCATTTCGGATAATGAGAGAAGGAGGAGGAGGAGGAGTAACAACGAATCAAAAAATGAAAACTCCTTATTATTTGCTACTACATACATTAGCACATAAGTGATGACACATATCACATCACTACTACTACCTCAACCACTTTCCAGTCGGAAAGAATCTGGAAAAAAATATGATATTACTCATCTGTCACCTATTTTTTCCTTGCAAATATGGTGCTGTCTATCTTCCACACAAATTGTAGCAGTACACATTCACACACACACACACACACACACACACACACACACACGCCACAAAACTATGCAAATGAACCACATATCTATCTACCCGCTTGAGGTCACTTGCTGCAACTACAAACAGGGTTGCGTTAGTTTCTGCAACAACGCTCAAGACCCCAGAATCTACTCCCAACAGCCCAGATATCTCGCCAAATGAGTCCCCTAATGGTAATAATGATCATCATCATCATCATGTAGATGGTGAGAATGAATAAGAATCTCAGGAGAATATATTTGAGTTAGACGGCTGCGCGATGATGATTTTCTCGCAGTTCTAACCAAGATAAGCATCTACCATTATCATCAATATTTCTGCTATAAACAAGGACAAGGCGACAATTGATGAATTAGATGTAGGATTGTGATGGCTGCCACTTCATTAACATACATAGGATACTACATGTTAGATGATATATAACCCCGTGATAGTATCGTTGCGTGAGTAGGTGATTTCCATAAGACATTTCCTCGAGCAACATAGCCTATACTATTTCCTATGGGATTCAGGCTTGGTATGGAGGAATGAATAACATCTCCCCCAGCAAAACACATACATCTCATTCTTGCGCAAATCAATCCTTTGAACCGATACTCATCGCCAAGTATATTGAACAATAAATTAGTGTTGGTTGAGACTCCATTCTTGTAGCTCTTAGTGTTGCTGGTGTTGTTGTTGTTGTTGTTGTTGTTGTTGGAATTATTATTGTTGTCGCCTTGACTGGAACTTCTGCTTCTCCTCTTTCTTCGTGGGAAAGCTTGGTTTGCTTGTGCAGTAAGTAAGTCTTCCTTCAAAGGCTCAGATAACGATGACAGAATTCTGCAGCACATTATTCAAAAATAGGAGGAGGGTTAGAGCGATTGCGTCGTCAGTGATGGTTAAAAGTGGTAAGAAGAATACTGTTCTAAAGTGTCAGTCCCTCCGAATTCGCATAGCTCTTCACGATATTTGAAACTTAGATATTCTTGTATCTATGGTAGTAAATAAAGGGAAGAGGAAGAGATGATGGAAGAGAAGTAAATAACATGTCATAGAAGATTTTCTCCGCTATGATTGACACACGCACACAACACACACACACACACACACACACACACACACACATCACCTTGAGTCGCAAAGGTAGTGGAATATTATGCCTCTCGAAATAGCCAAATAACTGATCACATGTGCCCTCGTAATCAACCTAACAGCAGCACAATGGTTTCATGTTACGCCTCCTACTACTACTACCTGATCAATCTTGGTCTGGTAAGACACCTCATATTCTTTGAAGTAAAACAGAATCGTGCATAAATTCGTCAGTCCATACGCAAAGGCGACAGAGCCACATAGCATTCCGAACAAACCGAATCTGAGAAGTAAATTCAATAGTATTGATATGATGATGATGATGATGATGATGATGATGATAGTAATGATTCAAAGAAGGATGCAAAGGAAATTTAAGAGTAGAGATATGTGTGATTGCAATGGACATAGAACTACGACGATGACTCAAAAATAGCGACTAATAGTGGAAAGACGTACCTTCTTATATTACTACACAATCATCACTCAAAACATATTGATAGCAACAACAACTACCAACTTCCAACTTACAGCTGCTCAGGCTCGTTCCTTGGGGTAATATCTCCATAACCGATGGTAGACATAGTTGTCATTGCCCAGTATATGCACGTAAGATACCTATATACCACCATTATTAATATCATCACCCTCATCATTATTATTATCAGTATTCTCGTAACTGCGAAGAAGAAGTTGTTAAATAACAGGTGGTTGGTCGTCGTAAATATTCATTTCTGTCAAGCCTACTGTCATCGCCACTTATTATTTTTCTAGTTTTCATTATTGTCATTATCATTATCATTATTATCTTTATTATCATTATTATTATCATTATCATTATTATTATTATTATTATTATTATTATTGTCTCTATCTCATACTACCGGGATGCAACACTCCAGTACGCACACTCCCCACTAGCAATGAAGCACTAATGAATGATGATAATGATGAATTAGTAATAATAGTAGTAGCAGTAGTAGCTGCTACCTGCCCATCAAGAGGACTAGAGAAATGGCGTGCTTCAGCCCAGGCTACAACCCAAGAGCAGTAGGGTTGATCGCATCCAGAAGTTACTGATACGGTGTAAAACAAGCACCCTAGCCAGTGTGCTCCTAGCAGTAGAATCGCAATGAACTAAGAAGAGAAAAAAATTGTAAATAAGGAGGAGGCGGAGGAGGAGGGCGGAAGATAAAGATCATTTTGTGAATGCCTATATAATAATGTGACCATTACATCGTTGTCTATCTTATCACTTCTTAAGCACGCACCTTGATAAGGGAGAGAGTACTGTATTTGAGCTGATATCTCCTTTGCAGCTTTGACGCCAATTGATTTCTCTCCAGTTTTAGAATTCGAAGTAACTTCACGATTTTGAGCAGTTTCAGGGCTCTATTTTGCAGCAGGGCAGCCAGAGGAGCGACCAGCAGTAAAAGCACAAAAAAAACGTCATAAATACGATTGCAGCCATGAACAGTGCTCGATCTCTGAATCATCATCAGCTCTGGTTCTATCATCATCATCATCACCACCACCAGAAGCAGCAGCAGCAGCAGCAGCATAATCGTTATGATTATGATTACAACTACTATTACTTCTACTTTTACCTCGACTCCATCATCCCCTCTTATTATTGAGGACACCCTCTCTCTATAATCATCATCACTCGCAGTACCCACTTTCAATGTATTATAACCACTTTATACCTTGCAATGGCTGCATTTCTTGCGTCTGTGATAACCTAGTAATACGTCATCAGGTGATCACCATGATTGAGAGATGGAAGTAATGAACAATGGTAGGAATATTTCTTGAAGAAGACAGTAGTTTCAAGAGATCATGGAGATCATTAGCAGCTAAATAAAAGCCTTAGACAGCTTATCAAAACAAAGAAGGCACTACCTCAATTGGCAGAGCTGATACGAAGTCGATGATAAACCAATATTTGCTGTACTCTATTGCTATTTTTGCATGGGATGTGACGAGACCTTGCTCGTCTGTGTATGTCGTAATGAAGTTTAAGAAAATGTCTATAATAAACCACGACGTCTGAGACCAGGAAATAATTTGTGTGCCGATGTTCTGTATCTCAAAGGCAATAATGAGCGGCAGAACCATCACCAGGACTATGAGCATCAGGAGTGTCCCTATGTCCCAAAACCTTTAACAAATTATATAAATTATTGAATACCATGTAAATCTATTTGATTCTATGGATGGCAATCGAATTTGCTTCATCATAGATATTTGATTATTATAAATATAATATCGTCTGATAATATTTATTCTCGAGCACCTGCGAAATGGACTTAAATGATGTACAATTAAGAAGAAAGATCCTGGGTGCTCTTCATCCTTTACCCAGCAAAACTCTTCAAAACGTGAAGAATCAAATTGAAAATTTTGCTGCTGATACCCAAAAGATCAACATTACAAATTATTCAAGTCCATACCTACATTCGATAGTCGCATACCATGTAGGGTGATACAACGTGTAATGTGTTGTTCGAAAAATAGGTCAAGGTAACACATTTACATTACATTATTTTCGTGCTCTTTCTCGTCGTCAGAAGATTGTTTCTGCTTCTTCTCATCTCCATATTCGCTGATTCTGGACATATTCTAACGGCAAACAATATTTTCAGTATTTACTTCCATCCCTTCTCCCTCTTGTCTCGTCTAGTGTACAGTTAGGAAATCACTATGACGCAATTATGTTTCGTAGATACGTAAGTGTGCGTGGCATATTTTATGGAAACTTTTGTTTTATCATGTAAATTGTACAAGGGCCATTCCCATCCCAGAATGCCTCCTGATTCGTCCAAGAGAGCCATCTGACTGCAGTGTTTTACTTTTAGTGTTTCGAAGACGACGACGCCTCTTCTTATCTTTTTCCAACTCCGAGCCCCATCGAGAATCTGTACGTTTAACTAGCTCGGGGAACATAGAGCTACTCGTTAGGACTGTGCTTGGAAGCATGTTGTTGGTGGAGAGGAATGTGGTGGTGGTGAGATTTGGGTATCCAATTAGGCATTCAGTCCGCTCCTGCGACAAGACAATGATGATGAGATTTTAAGCTGCGACAACGGTGAGAGCTGCTTGCTTTTGGAGGTTTTCCCTCTGCGACACAAGGGATAACATGAGGATGTGAGGAGATTTGAATGGATTTTCCCTCTGCGACAAGGTAATATTATGCGATTGATTAATGATTGCCTTGAACCATTATTCGTACCCCAAGATTCGCTGAGATAGATATCATCACTGTAGATTGAGCAGGAGGAGGAGGAGGAGGAGGAAATAGAAAAGGAGGAACACCTGCTTAAGAAGAAAGGGGAACGTGCGTATAATATGTTGAAGCTGGCAGTACTTAGGGCAGAGGACTTGCACGCATGCGATTCCAATGGCCTATCCGATCCCTATGTATGTATCAAATCGTCGTTCCATCTTTAATTGTATGTATGCAGCTATAATATGCACATGATATCGTCTAACGTTGTTGCTATCATCGAGTAGGTGAGTATCAGAGTTTTGGAAGGAGGAAAAACTACCAAGGTATCGAAGATTTTGCTTCGTAAGCAGCAGCAGCTGTTTGAAAAATACCCTCTTCCTACTCCTCTCTCCTCCTCCCTCTTTTACAGTACAAGACCAAGATCATCAAGAAGAGTATTAATCCCGTATGGAATAAGAGCTTTGAGATAAAGGTTTGTCATTGTAGTAGTTGGTGCTTTAACACACCCCCACCTGCGCATTCTCTCTCTCTCTCTCTCTCTCTCTCTCACGTGCCACATTCCATAGGTGGCCTCTTTGAAGACCAAAATTATCATAAAGGTGAGGGAGGATTAGGAAAGAGGGACTCGACTTCTATAAATTACATATATTATTATAATAGGCACTATATTTTCGAATACTACATTTTGATATGAGATTATGATTGGTAATTCGTTTGCGTGTGTAGTCATCATATTCATCATCATCACCAGCATCATCATCATCGGTGCAGGTTCAAGACTATGATATGTTCTCCTCGAATGATCTAATTGGTCAAGCGGTAATTCAGAGAACAATAGTAGCCAAAAGGCATGATGCGAATCCCACATTGTGAGCAGTGTTGTTAGAGACACAATTCCTGGTTATTAGATATTTACTACTTTCATAACTAAGAAGACCATTATTGGACACCGCATAACTAATTATGTTCTATTTTCCTACTGCAAATTGACGGATGATATAAAAAATAGAATCTAGATCTCTCGGCACTGAATTCCTCATCATCATCATCATCTTCATCTTCTCCTAATGACGACCTCATAAAACTACCATTGCAAAATGCGGAACTTGGCGACAAAGGTATTATTATTATATGTTTCATCAGCTCAAGTCACTACTTATCGTCGCAGTGGTCAATTGCTGGTGAAGAACAATAATAACGATGACTACATTAGACATGAATCCCTTTGATTATACACTGACTTGGAACATACCGATTAAGGGAATAATAGAATATCAAAAGGCAACGATCACGATCACAAACCCTAGACAACTCAATTTATTTATCATAACTATCAAGGATATCTCTATCTAAGAGCAAGTTTAGAGGGGCTGCCAAGAAGTGATGATGGCAACAATAATGACTTATCTTCCGCTACTACTACTGATAGTAGAGGGGAAGGAGAAGAAAAGCACAAACATACTGCTATTAGAAGCACTGTAGCTGCTGCAGGTGAAAAACTGTTGTAAGTTCTTGCTAGTCGAATAATGCAGTAGTAGTAGTAGTAGTAGTAGTAGTAGTATTACCATTGTAGTACCATCTATTATCTTACACCGTATTGCTGTTCTTTAGGCATCATCACCTGCTCTGCAAACAAAATACCTGTCAAGTACCCCCCCATTGGATCAGAATTCTCGTCACTACCACGAATAGATGACGGTCATCATGCCGATAAAAAGGATGCTCCTCCTGAAGCAGAGAAATACCTCCCCTCACCTTACATGCTCACTTCATCTCCTCTTGTGGAAGGAGGATGGTTACGTATGGCACTTGTCAATGGCAGTGATAGTGCCTCTACCTCATCCTCATTTCATCTTACCCTTGAGGGGTTTCGATGCAAAAAGCTGATTGAGGTGGTGTAACAACCAATCAAATAGCAAGAAGATGGATAGATATTTAGTCCCTGTAAAGCCCCCTTCCACTTATACTCTTTACTACACACCTTCCTCCGTTGTTGGAGACTTATACATTTTTTCCATCTTTGGTAATTTTCCTCTTCTTTAAGTATGAGATGGTGGTAGCGGTGTGGTATCATATTACTGATGAAGTATTCTACTTAGTTTATTATCTATCTATGTACAACTACCTTGACCAATTCTTTTCTTGCATTTCTACAAGAAATTCCTCCTCCCCCTGCTACTGCTACTACTACTTCTACTACTACCACGTAGTTCCTATCTAATGATGCTATTTATTTTACTACCCGTCATCATCAGGCTTTAGAAGCATGCTTGAAAGCATTGAAAGACCGTGTTATAGCGCTAAGACGCTCTCTCCCCGATTTCCGGTGTGAAAAACAACATCATGATATGTTGTTAAGGAGTAGTAGCAGCAGAAAGAGTAGTCTTATGCTGCTATTGGTCGATCTTCTTCCAAGCTGAGGCAGTTGTAGTAGTATCACTGCTGCTACTTCGTATCACAATCGTGCAATCCTATATGGAAGAAAGAGAAGGAAGAAGAAGAAGAATAAGAAGAAGACAAGATAAATGACGAATGGAAATTCATTTTTAGTTTGTTGTATGTGTTACTACTACTACTACTACTACTACTACTACTATTACTACTATGTTTCCAACTGGGTTCAATCATCATCATTATAATCGACTTGTTTAGTAGTAATTCATGCCTACATCATCTATCTAAAGATTTCAGAATGGAAAATTGACACTACATGCGTGCATTGCACCTTTCGATCGGATTGAGGTTGTAGCAGATACTAACATTATATGTGCTACTACTTACTACTGCTACTATTACTACTACGATTTGATGGTTGTTGTGGGTTATTTATTTTTGGTCATGGATTGATTGATGATGCAGGTTGTGTTAGCTGTGATCAAGGCTATAACCGAATCTGGGTAGTAGTAAGTGAAGATCATCATCATCATCATCATCATCATTATCATTATCGTCGCCATCGTCGTTGGCCGTCTTTGTCATCTAATATTGAAATTATCATACACTTCCTGGATCCTACAGATATAACCCCGCAACTCTAAAGCGTCATCATCATGGTCATCATCATGGTCATCATCATGGGCATCATCATCTTCTTCAAATCAAGAAATTGATGAGCCAGGAAGATATCATGAATGGATTAGAGCAATCTTTCACCGGCTGCAGCAACAACGCAGCACTCTTCCGGCATAGTTTATACTCAAACGATAAGAAAGTGAAGGGGAGGAGGCAGGAAGAAGAAGAAGAGGATAAGAAGAGTGATGAGTATCATCATCACCAAACACAACACCATGTTTCGCCAAAGCAAGAGCTTGCAATGTTCCCAATTGGGGGAAATTGGCAGATTGTCCGAGAAACCCATGGGTAGTATAGTACTAGTACCACTACTAGTAGTAGTAGTAGCAGTACTAGTAGCAGCAGTAGTAGTGTTAGCACATAACAATGCCGTTATATAGTACTCACATACACACACACACACACACACACACACACACACGTATGCAATAATAATACAGAGTCGCAACACTGCTAAAGCCTAAAACAACGGTGCCCCTGCTACTGATTGGTGATGCGGAGGAAAAGGACAAGAAGAAGAAGAAGAAGAAGAAGGAAAATGACGACCTACAAGATGATCATGCTCATGATATAAAGCAGAGGATGATAAGACAAGAAAGAAGA
This sequence comes from Bigelowiella natans CCMP2755, assembly GCA_000320545.1. Lineage (NCBI taxonomy): Eukaryota > Cercozoa > Chlorarachniophyceae > Bigelowiella > Bigelowiella natans. The sequence goes on along the minus strand of ADNK01003018.1, from coordinate 63,877 downwards.
GAAGAAGAAGAGACGGCTTATAATCATACGCTGATTATTGGTTGGAATAGATTGAGATATGACCGCTATTTTGGAGCAGCAGCAGCGTCACAGTAAGTAGTAGTTGTTTTAAAGTTGAAGTACATCAAGTATAAGTGCTAGCCAACAACTGCTACTATTATCTACTGCACATATATATATATATATATATATATATGTGTGTGTGTGTGTGTGTGTGTTTACTACTATTGTTTGTTTCAATCCATACTGTGAGAGAAGCATTATCATCATCATCATTACTCTTTAATAATAATACACACTGTTACCATTGTCTGGGTTGTTGTTGTTGTTGTTATTATTATTATTAGCATCATCATTATCTACTACTAGCACCTACTGATCATTGTTGTGTCATAATTGGCGATGTTTCTTGCTGCTGTTATTATTTGGTGGTGATAGTGGTGGTGGGGGTAAGGTATTAGTAGGAGTACACGTTTTCAATATATATGGGGAGAGAGTTAAATCTTTATCCCCCATGAAGAAACCAGGAGGAAGAAATGATACGCTTTTTGGCATCGATAGGTAGTAGCTTCATTATGGAATATGATGATGATGATGATGATGATGATGATTGCCAATTACTGCCCCTTGTACTTGAGTATTGTTTTAGCTAATACGTCGTGTCATTATCTGTTCTTCCAGTATGCAGAAATAATAAATAATACAGAGAAACAAATAAGTGATGATACATAAACACACACACACACACAGAGAGAGAGAGAGAGAGAGAGAGAGAGAGAGAGAAATGGTTTCTTGAATTGATGTTGTTGATCGAATAGTACTGAGTGGCAGGTGTATGGATTGCATAGAATCACACATAGTTAGCGAACCAGGAAGCAGCAGCAGCAGCAGCATTTAGTAGTAGTAGTAGTAGATGTAGTAGTATCAGTAGTATCATCAAATAGATAGATAGTACAAGACGAGTGTAGTAGTAGAATAAGTAGTAGTAGTAGTAGTAGTAGTAGTAGAAGCAGAAATCCCACTGTAGTAGTATCATCAAGCCCAATGATAACAACAACAACAGCAACAACAACAACAACAGGGTGAATGGATTGTCTTCCGAAAAAGCTGCTTTGTCCGTGCATCGTCTTCATGGTGAAATGATGATGATGAGAGGAAGGGGCGGTGGCAACAACAACAACAACAACAACAACAACAACAACAACGATAAGGCTTTACTACTCGTTGATTTCAAACAAATGCCCCCTTGGGTGAAATCGATTGTTATTACCCTTCAATCAACATCAAGTACTAGCACAATAGTAGTAGTAGTGGCAGTAGTAGTAGTGGTAACTATGTAGCATCCTTGCCTTTAATTTAATGAATGTAAGAATTAGAAGAAGAAGAAGAAGAAGAAGAGAAAGAAGAACTCTTCCCTCTTAGCTTGTTGTTGTTGTTGTTGTTATTGTTGTATTTGTTTTTGTTGCTATTATCACGATGTTCTCTCCCCCTCCCTTCCTCCCTCTCGCCACTCAATAAGAACTCGGGTTGAAACTAGCGAAGGACATTTACTGCCGTTCGATCCAATCAAATGTAATATTTCTGATGGATGATGGTTAATGATATCACCACCACTATCATCATCATCATCATCATCATCATCTAATATTCAAATACTGCTGCTGTTACTTACCACCACCACCAGAATCCTCGTGAATTAGGAGCCGAGCAGTTTAGATTCTGTGTGGATGATCATCATCATCAACAACAAGAACAACCACGTCAAGTGCTATATCTAGCACGTCTGGTACTACTAATGCTGCTGATAATCATGATAATAATAATGATGATGATGATGATGATAATCAGAGCCAACAAATTACAAATCCATTGTTTGCTTCCACTTATTATACGAGAACTCAGAACACCAACTCTGCTCCTCATTTTGATGTATTTTGTTGTTGTTGTTGTTGTCGTTGTTTTTGCATAAAATAGATTCATCGTGAAAATGATGCTGCATTATCATCACCATCATCATCATCATCGTCGGGATGGTACTGGCAAACGCTGGGAGACATTGGAAAAGATAGCCCAGAAGATAGAAAGAAGTACTGTGGGATTTACTGCCCCCGTGTGAATAAGATATTATTTTATAATATCAAAGCAAATATACCAGCAACAGACACCCAGGTACTACTACTACTATTAGTACTAGTAGTAGTACTACTACTAGTAGTAGTAGTATTACTTGAGTAACTATTACTACTCCTACTACTACTATTATTAATTTTTTTTTTTGTTCCATATTGAGCCAATGGTACGAATGATTTTCTTTAGTACCAAAAAACACTGTGTAAGTAAGTAAGTAAGTAAGTAGTGATGAATCATGTAAGGGATGATGATGATGATGATGATGATGATGATGTTGTCGATCGTCCTTTTGTTGTTTGCTCTCTGTTGTCATCATTCGTAGGGAATCTTTGGCAGGGCAAAGCAGGGTAAAACAGATCCGTATCTAAAGGTATGTTATTTAATACCTTAATCCCTTCTTCTATCACCATCATCATCATCATCATCATCATCATCATCACAGGTGTTTGTGGAATACTGGGAGAAATGCTCGAAATTCAGTACTAGCGTGCATACGATGGCCAGTCATCATGGCCTTCTTCTACAAGATGATACTACTACTACGAGCACCATAACGTAATAATAATAATGATGATGATGATGATGATGATGATGGAGATGCAGCTATTCGTTATTACTTCTTCTTACGTACTAGTACAACCTCTAAGAAAATTGCAACGCAACCCTCTAATATGAACACGAAGAGGAGGAAGAACAAAATGCTTATTTGTAGCACTTACTTTTGTTATGATCGATCATGACTAATCAGCATCAATAACATTACTACTTAGTGTGAAGGAAGTGATTGCAAACACACCTGCAGCAGAGTCAGGCCTTAGGGCTGGAGATCGTATCGTAAAAGTAATGATTGTGTTGATTCATATAGCGAATACTAATACCACTTTACTTCCTTACTTACTTACTTATCACTGAGAGCATCTCGAAGACCATGAGCACCACCAGCACCACCACCACCACCACCACTACTACTACTACTACTAATTTACTGCTACTACCCAGGTCCTTGAACCCTATTATGCAAACTTCAGAAAAGGAAAAGCAGGAGATATGATGCTTTGGTAGTGGTTAAAGTGATTAAACGGAGAAATACATTTAATTATGGGGGTTGTGGTAGTAGCAGTAGTAGCAATAGTAGTATTAGTAGTGATGATGATGGTGATAATGATGATGCATGTTCTTTATTCTTCAGATGATAATATTACTATTGCCTTGTCGTCAGGTTACGCGGTTTGGAACACAATACAATTGTTAGGCTGTTAGTCCGTTCTTCTCCTCAATCATCAACGTCATCGTCATCATCATCATCATCATCATCATCTGTGCCCCCCCCCAACGTGTGTGAGCAAGCTGGTGAGAGGACTGTTGGCATGCGGATAGGAGGACCAATCGTCAGAAAGTAGTACTCCTAACACAAATGATAAAATGTCACGAACAATTACAAAGCGGCCATTAAAATAATATATATATATATATATATATATATATGTGTGTGTGTGTGTGTGTGTGTGTGCGATCTTGGCTTAGAAATTAGTCATCATCCAACTATTGAACAAGTACCTCCTTTCTCGTCGTGTGTTTAAATATCTATCTGTATCCTCTGGCATCATAAAACCTAAATTCTATTTCCTGAGTCCTCCTCTATGTTCTCCTTCTTGTTCTTGTTCTTCTTCTTGTATTCTGCTTCTGGTCTTGTTTCTCGCTTGTTCCTCTGATTATTCTTGACTTTGCAGGAGAAAGGAATTGTTCGTTAGCAAGGTTTTTAAAGGAATGCCGTGCCCTTCCATCATTGATTTCCAGATAAATCAGAAGCAGCCAATTCAAGTTTGTACTCCTCCTTTTTCTCCCCCTCCTCAGTAGTAGTATGTTGTGAGTGTACAACACATTCTTGCACAATTATTTCCATCTATCGTAATCATCAAAATTGAGTAACCACAACAACGACAACAGGTAGTTCCTTGTATGATGCATGGAAAACTACGGGATAGACGATACCCATGCCTTCAGGTACTGCTTATGCTTATCAAATTTGCTTTATTTATTTAGTTGTTTATTTATTCATACAGCTGCTATTAGCTAGCTTTCTGCTCATTCTTCTTCTCCTCCCCCCCTCTATTTCTTCTCAGAACGGTTTTGGTATAGTATGCTTAAGCTGCTACGACAGAGATTCGATGTCAAAGGATGATCGCATATTCCGCCACGAACCAAGGTGAGTGTTGTAGTATCAGGAAGGAGGTAAGAGGACCACTGCTGTTTGTATAATGATGATACCGTAAATGAGCAGAGGAATGGAGAATTTAATCTTAATGATAAGCATATGATGTGTAGTCGTCTTCTTTGCATTCTTTGGATGATGCTAGAGACCACTACCAAAACTGTTGTTTCCTGACAATTCATACCTCCTTCTTTATTGATAGGATTGAGAATATGTTCGGTGATCGTGGCATTGACGTTGACAAAGGTTGGTTCAGAACATCTACAGAATGCAAAGTAGACTATTCGATACGGAGCAACGAAACATTCACACACTGCAAGATATTTTTACATGCAAAGCTTCAATTCTGAGTCTAGATCGATATTGAAAACATTTCCGTCAAGACATGTTCTGGCACAATCAACACCTAAATCGTGGATGTTTGTGTGGCTTACTTTCTCTTGGAGAACGTGATGCTTATTATGTGTTATTATCAACTGTGTGTTCCACCACGCCCTCGTCTTGTCTACGATGTAACGTACTACATCCTAGTACTATGCATGAGCTTATTTATTGCCTTTGTCTTACGCATCGTAGCTTGCATATATGTCCATATATCTAGACATGTTCGTCATCAAGCGCTAGAGCGGGTTTGCTTGCTGCGCCACATGTGTCACATCATGCAAAGCGTGCGCATTATTGACACACAGCTGTGCGCGCAATGTGTTGCACCTGCGCTACCCTATCACTGCACGCCATTTGTGTCATAGTGTAGGTATGATGCCGATGCCGTGGCACATATTGTTGTTGCGGAAAAACACGGTGCTAGCTTACTAGCTTGGCTTAACCATGCTAGCATGCAATGTCTAGATGGGTTTCCTTCTGACTGCACGACGCTGCATGGCTAGCTAGATGGAAAGGTGAGCATGGAAAAGCGCTGCACAGCCTGCGCCAGCCTGCTAGCCTGTTGTGGCTACTGCCATCTAGCGCCAAGTGGTCATGTCTAGATGTGCGATCATGCGGCGATGGCTTCGTGATGCCATGTAGCTATGCTAGTATGCATGCTAGCATGCTAGCATGCACAAGACGGATGCAACTGATCAATCAAATTCGTTCAATGGTCATATCCTCACATGTAGCTATGCAATGCAGCGGCTACGACAGCGCTCAACAACTTGCATCGTCTTATTGTCTCTGCATGGACCGCCACTGCACAGTTGTGCGCTACAGCATGCGCAGCAATGCTAGAATGTGCGCGCATCAAACCGAAGGTAGCGTCTAGAGCGTCATGCTCGTCGCTGTGTATGAAATAATAATAACCATCATTGCGAGGCCCAGTCTAGCAGTGCGCAGATGATGATAACCAGATTTGAGTCCGCGACTGCGATTGCATCGCCCGCGATCGTGTGCAGGTTTGTTTTGGTGGTGATCGAAAATTAGCTTGTCAATGTAATGTTTCATGCAAGTAAAGCGACACGTGTTGCAACGGATATATACACATACGTCCGAATTTATATTCTCTATTATTATTAAAATGACCATTGTCTATACTATCAGATTTCAACCACGCAACACAACTCGAGTTCTGATATGAAATAGTTCTTCATGCCGTTGCTCTTCGTTGAACATGTAATTGTTGAGATTTTTATAGAGAGTTATCTGTAGAACAAAATCATAAAAGTTGTTGTTTTCGACAGGATTAAATTTAAATTAAGGCGGCAGTGAACGATACTCCATGTTGCAGCAGCAGCCGAAATAATCATTATTGCAAATTAAGCATTCTATCAAAGATGATACCGCAATGTATGGAATCCTAGGAGAGAGCATCATCAGGAACATGGTGAGATTTTGCCATCTGGGAAATATTTATTGATCATAACATAGACCAACAATATTGATTCTAAGATGACCGATGTGATGATGACAATGATGATGATTATGGTGATGTAGGGCTCATCATATGTGTAGTACACATCATCATCATCATCATCATCATCATGATCTTACGGTGCTTGGACGATGGCCTCCAATTGTACAAGCCATAGCAATACCAAAAACAGAAGCGGTTTCTGAATGATGATCATGATAATGATGATGATGATAGTGTCAAGTTATTATGGTATATCAATAAATAACAACCAATAGAGCAATAAGATTGTAAAATCATTCCGTTTGTGTAATGAATGGTTGTGGAAACATCCCCCATCCCCCCCCTCAGATCGAACAAATGAAATATATTACCTCAAGGCAGTAATAGACAAACATGTGCCAGATTAGCCAATGTGAAAGGAAATCTGAATCGTCTAATTCATGATCCTACACAGGGAGGGAGAAAACTACGGTTAATTGTGATGCAGACGATCATATAGATCTTCTTCTTCTTCTTCCTCTTCTTCTTCTTGCTGCTGTATTCATCATACTCCTACTCCTCCTCCTACTACTACTATTACTGCTTCCTTCTACCAATTCACTCGACCTGCTGCTGCTGCTGCTGCTGCTGCTGTTTGACGGCTGTTGCTTGATTCATATAACTCCACATGAGCATGATAATAACGCCAGAAACCAGAATTTTACCGTATCTAGTATTATTTTGTAAATCGGTGAAAGGAGAGGGAGGCCATGAATGATGATGATGATGATGATGATGATGATGATGGGTGATGATATATGAAAGTAGTAGTAGTGCCTACCCTACCTACCTCTTTGTTCCAATCGTCGGCTCATAAGGTTTGAGAAAGTACAAACGCAAGAGCGAAAATACAGATCGCCTGAGATATTATCATTATTATTATGATTATTATTATTACATGATATAATAATAATACGATTTGTTCGAGCAGGGGAAAACATGAAATTGGTCTTCTAATGATTATAATTACAGCAAGTTGGATCGGTTTCCCAGCGAGAAAAAAGTCGTGCCCAGCCTCCAAAATTCTCCCTCGCTCACTGAAATAGAAGAACAAATATGAATATCATTATAACAGTTGTTGGTGATGAGTAGTGATGATGATAATGACGATGCTGACGATGTGTTTCACGCATCACTGATATAATCTCTACTACTTATCACCTTTGTTCCAGTCTAATTTAAGATACGAAACTGCATTTGTATCTACCAAGCTCCACACCGTAAAAACCTTTTAGGATTCATTATTCACGATAGAGGGAGAGGGAGGGAGAGAGAGAGAGAGAGAGAGAGAGAGAGAGAATAGAGAGTGTAGGTATGAACTTATGGCATCATCATTACTATCATCTTCTTCTTCCATTAGTTTCTGCTGCTGCTACTGGTACTTCCAACACTACTACTACTACTACTACTACTACTACTACTACGATTGCCACAACAAACAACCACCTATTGGTACTCATAACAACACAACTAAAATAAGTTTTACTACCATCATTATGACCATCCATTTTGCTGTAAGAGGTAAAGTGTACTGGAAGAAGGGCGACGACGGGTTAAGTCCGTCCCTCCTCGCTCCACGTCTGGCTGCTGCTGCACCGTTACTTCCTCCTCCTCCACCTCTTCCTCTGCTTGCTCTTACTTGCTCCCGCAATGCTTGCTGGTTCTAATAATTATAAATGAAATAATAAAGTATTTGATCATGCTTTCGCAGCAACAGCAGTAGCAGCAGCACGACTACTACTACTACTACTACGACTACTACTACTACGACTACTACTACTACGACTACTACTACTACCACACTACTAAGAGTTGGCTACCTGAAGCCGCATAAGTCTTATCTCTCTCCTCACAATTTCCAACTGCCGTCCCTAAGAAGAAGAATATATAGACAAAAAATGGAGATGGAGGGATATACAGCGGTTCAACAACTTAATAATAGCATAAGAAAATAAACATTAGGTCACGACGACCGATCGATCGATAATACCTCGGTGCCTTGAGGTAAAACCGAACATATTGCGCTGGCATCGGCAAGTAAATCTCTGGATATTTACACAGTGACAATAATATGTAGTATATCACACAACACAACACAGAAGGAGGGGGGGGGCGGGGGGGAGGAGAGAGAGAGAGAGAGAGAGAGAGAGAGAGAGATCTTGAGAGGATGAGGTGTTTAGAGGGAGCGAAAGTAGCATGAAGGACGGAGTCGCTTTAGGTTAAGATGCAAGGGTGTTATGAGTAGTATGGATAAGCAACCTCCGGAAGCTCAACATTTCATGGTTTATTTCGTCACCACGTTCCCTGGTTAAGTTTGGACATTTTTCCTGCAGCAGCCAGCAACCAACCCCATTTATAATATAGAGTGATATGTAACTAAAGGTATGATTTTAAATGATGATGAACTATATAATAAATATATGTATATATATATATATATATATATATATATATATAGAGGATACTACTCCTCCTCCTTTACTAGTACAAATAAATATTTTATGTGTGTGTGTGTGTGTGTGTGTAGAGAGAGAGAGAGAGAGAGAGAGAGAGAGAGAGAGAACGTATTCGATTATAATAGATTCAGAAGTGTATTAAATCATACTCGTCGTCTATCAAACAAAATATGATGAATTAGCACCCCGAGAGCTCGTCGCAAAGTGATGTTGATCGGAGGCAGGTAAAACGGGATCACAGTTTGGCATCCTGTGTATCATTACTATTATTATTCATTAACCCTACTACTGCTATTAAAAACATCGATGAAGAAGAAGAAGAAGAAGTAATAGGGTAGTTACATGACACAATATGCACTCATCTTGTCGCACAAGTAGTAGTACGGCACGTCGACATCACAAAGAGAATATCCTTCCGTTGACCTGCAGGACATTTGCAGCGACCAGTTCCGTTCTCAAGGTACTGCATCATGCAATCTTCGCATAAAGAATGGCCGCATTTCAAGGTAACAGGATTATGCAAAAGCTGTTTGCATACTGGACACTAACGAAGAAAACATGTAATTCCTCAGATGAATGAATGATGTAAGATCGATTGGAGTGCAGCTACCTCGAAGATGGACAAAAACGTTTTATCCGCCATTTCCTTCTCCCCCGTTGCAGCATTCCCTTTTCCATCATTGATCTTTTCCTCGTCTTTGTCTCCCTGCTCCTGTGAATTTGCTACAACCTCTACCTCACCATAATTCTCAGCTTTGTAATCATAGTCCATCACTGCAAACTTCTCATCGTGGGAATTTTCATTTCCCCGCTCCTCTACGATAAGAGGGGGAATGTTTTCGCGACGTCGCCGCTTTCTATAACCGTGTCCTTTTTATAAATATTATTTCAGTGAGATTCCAAGATTAATGATTGGCTATCGGAATTATTGGGTACACCTGTTTCCCTTTCAAGGAAATCTCGATTAGTCCAACTTCTTGACCTCTTTATTGCACGGCTTCTAAATTAATCAAATATTCTTTGATTCGAAAATTTCGATGTTATGGCACGGTTTCTAAGGATTAATCAATCTTCTTCGATTCGAAAACTTTAAAGTCTTCTTCCGATACGTGTGAGTTTCGATGATAAGTAACCTTCTCATTTTTGAGACTGAAGAAAAAGGATTCACCTATCCGTAGAAGTGACAATTTCCCTTCCAGAAAGATTGGAACCTAGCAACCATATTTAAGTTTGAATACACAGTTTTGGTATATTTCCTTAAGTTCGTCTCATCCTTTGTATTTACCCGAAAATGAGGAACTTCTCGGAAGGAAGGGCAATTAAACGAACTCCCTGGAAGGATAAACGAACTCCTTGCGAATGCCGATCGCTGTTGTCGTCGCTGAAGCTTTGCTGTGGGTCCACTTATCCCTCCGTCCGTCTTTTACAAGCGTGTTTCTTCGATGAGAAGCGGCTTAAAAAGAATGATAAATTACCTACAAATTAACAATACGACATGCACAATCAAGGACTAAATTCAGGAAAGGGAGGTGAATGTAGAGAAAAAAAACAACGAAGGAATGCAACCATATAAATGACTCAACGCCAAAAAGGGTTTAAAAAAAAATCATCGCTTTTCACAGGCGATGCCATTTTTCGACAGACAGCTTGTTATTACATACATAGCACAAATTGGAAAAAAGGTATACATTCTCGATTTGTGCGTGTCATCCTTGCGCAGGGGCCATGCTAATCTTCTCTGTATCGTTCCAATTTTTGCGGATGACCCTCTCCGAAGAGAGGGATCCACCATAATCGAACATATTTATATATGAGACTCCTCTCGACTAACCTGGGCCCATGAGTTCCAGGTCGAGATTCCATGTCACGAGGAATTAACTCTGTTGACCCTCTTCATTTCTTCCCTGCGACTCAAATACCTGGTATTCCAAGTTTCCATTTTTTGGAAATTCGAGGGCAATTTGACTCAACCGACCCTGTTAAAAATCGCCTTTTTCATAAAAAATCAAGGCCATAGTCAGCCTATTAATTTTTTTAAATTAGAAATTAGATCAAAATATCATCTTGACGACAACATTGGTAGCTAAAAAATGTAAAAGGTACGCGGCAAATTACATCAGATTTAAATTATAGGAAATTATTTGATCTTAATACAGTGCAAAAGTCATTAACAATGAAGAGGCGGGGTTCGAGGTGAGAGCATGGTTGTTGTTTGCACAAGGAGCATTCCTATTAGATCTACTGTAATAAATCACAACAGAATTACATCCCACACACATAAGAAACAAAACCAACCTTCGCACGAGGCCTTCACACCAGGACTCCCCCACTCGTCCTCAACTCTCCTAAGAATAACAGAATAGAGACGAAACAGAAAGTAGACAGGGGACGCCTCTTTTTTACTTTACCCTCCTGCCACCTTCTTTCGAATCGCTCAGTGCATAAGTGCCACCCACTGCATAATCACCGCCCACCCCGGCCTTTGTATAGTGATTTCGCTTTCGCATGAGTTCCTCTCGGTACTGACAGTTGCCTAAATTGGGATAATGTTGCTTAACAATTATGTTATTCCCCGTTGGCATAGTAATGACATGCGATTGATTTAAATATTATCCCAGTCGAAAGCGGAAAATAGGTAGCGACAGCGATTCCGATGTGATAGAAGAAGTTGTAAAGGTTACCTTCTACCTTTAGTTAAATGGGTATGGTAAGAGATACAGAGAAAGCGGAGAGGGAGTACACAAGAGAGCAAATAGAAGTGGAAGAAATAAGCGGAAAATAGGAGGATCAGCTAAAAGCAGATTCAATTCTCTGAAACAACAATCCGATGTTTAGGTGCGAAATTGGAAAATATGTCCAAAAAAGTTTGGATCCCTGGTTTTGAATAGATGGACACCCGGTATGATGGATAACAGTCCCTTATCAATTCAAAAATAATATGCAACTTATACGTTAGTCACCAACGGGGAGAGAAGGAAAGTAACAAGACAGCAGGTCAACAGTAGAAAGAAAAAAAAGGCCTTCGAACGGTTACAGAGGTATAGACAAAATCTTCCACCGAAGGCAATCTAATTCATTAGTTAATTCTGTGACAGAAATACGAATCAACGGCTCACGCGAAGCCTAAGATCACAGCTGTCAATAGAAACGAATGCTGACGGTACATACGCAGCCTTCAACGAGAAATTACTAAAAACTCAAATTAAAGGTATTGCAGTCGACAAGTGCAAGATTTATAATTCTCGGTGATGACCTAAACTTTCTTGATGCAGAAGGTCAAGAAGAGCAAAAAACACCCAATGATGCTCTGGAATCGAATAGAGCTTTAGGATCGAGGGAATGAAAAATTATATTTGAATATCATGTTCAATAAATAAAGAAAACTTCATCATTATTACTCTGCACTCTTTTGACCTCTGAGACACATTGCAGACTAGCAGACAACATGATATGCAAATTAGATTCATTGTATGTGGGAGTAGGATCAATGAACAAACGCCATGTGCTCTGAGAGCCGACGCGCTGCATACGTCGGGCACAAAGGAAGCGCGCATGCATAAGAACACAAGCTAAGTAGCGCGAGCATCGCGTAGCACTATATACCAACGTGACACAGCCATTCGATCGCGTGCGTGTGCCACTATACGACGTAGTAACGGCATGGCTTTTTCGTGCGACAAATCGTATGCACAATCGCATCATGTTACGATCAATCATCTATTTCAGAGAAAGTTAAGTCACCCTCTTCAAATTCAGATTGGGATCCACAACGTCCTTCACCAAGTAAGCCACACGCTTGTTCGTTACTGCCTACCAAGTTTTTCCTTCGAGACTTTTTTGCATTCATAGCATGCTTCCCCGACTGTCTTCCCTTTACATCCCGAAGATTTGAATGTGGCTGAAACGTTTTAGCTCCGAGAGCATGTTCTGCACATTCGATGTTCAATTGCATCACTATCCGATGTTCACAATTTCCGTTCTCATCTGGATTTTTAATGATCGTATGAACCGTACCAGATCGCATGACGGCAAAGTCTCCCGCACTCATTCGTGATCGCCAAAACCAATTTTGCTGAGGTCGGTTTATATGAATGTAGTATGTTGGGCGACTATCCAGCATTGTCTGCTGTACCATTATTATATCCTTAGGTGCAAGAGATTTCGGTGCTAGGATAACAAGAGGATAACCGTTGGAATCAGTGACTGGGGCCCACAACTGATATGCCCCAGCTACCCGTTGATTATGATGATTGGTGCCCGCTGAAATATCGAAGAACTTAGAACCACGATGTAGAGTTTCGTTCGAATCGAAGTGTACACGTATATACACTGTTTCCCTAAGGCATCAAACACCACCAAAACAAAAAAAATTAAATCCCATTGCTCGTGTCCTCCTACGTACAATATATATGTGTTTCTAAGTCTAGCTTCTTAGAATCATCCTTTCATGAGGAGAAGGGAACCTGGTATCTAGCAAAAGGAGCTTTGTGTCGGGGGAGTCCCATTGACAGGTGATTTCAACACCATTGACGCCATCTACTAGCTCTTCAGCTACCATTTTTGCCATTAAATCGTTAATGGATGCTACTTCATCTGCTTTAGCGTGCGTCAAAGCGACCCGGACTTTTGATAAATAATCGCCGAAATGTGCATATGATGATGGTGATTCGTCAATGATTTTGTGAAGAATACTGGAAAGCGTGTTTGAATACATGAAGGCAAAACCATCATCCTTGAGACGCGGAAATGACGACGACAATGCAGCAGTATCCCTCACCGGGGTATGAAGGCGTGTGAGCTGTTCAGCATCCTGCTCTGTGGCAGAATCGAAAAGGGGTACGGATAATTCAACTCCATGCAAGTCCTCCCCGTTGTATCTATTGCGGGATGCACCGAATGAAGAGTCGTTATCGGTGGTGGTTGTGCACGAATTAACTTCAGTTGTCAATTGGAGCGCTGTGCTGGAAGCACCATGCTGAACAATAGTTCCTGCCATCACATAGTAGCAGCAGCAGCAGCAGCAGGAAATAATCCCAGCGTAGTTGAAAGCAGTTTTCATTCAAGTTGAGTTGGACGCTAGACTTGCAAAGATGAGGGTAATGTAAGGCCAGTGCGGCTGTAAATCGTTTGTTGATGATGACAAGGAGGGCGAATTAACAAAGCAATCGAATGGCTTGTTCTTCTCTGAGATCATCATCAGCCGAATTAACGATCAGGTAGGAGTCATAGTGGGTAGTACGGGTGGGGGGGATGGGAAGACTTCGTCAGTTCGAAAATTAGTCTCGCAAGTGTATGATGAAAGATTATCTAGATATATTTTGTATAATTATGTGTCTATTATAATATATGACATGCAACACCTATCTGGATAATCACAATAAGTTTCATGAATACAAATGAATATAAGATATTTCCAGTATAATATTATATCTAAAACGCGTTGTTAAAGCATAGGAAATTCCTCGGTTCGGAAGAATTGAAGAAGAACGGGGTACAGGAGGAGCATCCATCATCATCATCATCATCATCATCATCATCATCATCACATCTTCTTGCACGTATATGCGCTAGATCATCAAAATAAGAATTAGAAGAAGAAGAAGAAGAAGAAGAAGAAGAAGGAGAAGGAGGAGGAGGAGGAACTCCCATTCTAGAGCAGAAGAACATACAAAGTAGTTAGGCTAGTTCCAGGTTAGCGAAAGGTCCAATGAACATTAATATATCACAAAAAGAGGAGAAGAGGAAGAAGATATATGGATCGAGGGTTATACTGAGAGGTTCTACTTTGATGTTGGCGGTACTTACTCTTTAGGAATAGAGTATTGGAACGACGAAAACTTACAGAGAGGGCCAAGAGGACATAATACCAATATTAAAATGGAAGCGAGCGCGAGCGGAGCTACATGGTGGATGTACACGGCATTCTTCGGTTCGCATATCCCCATCACACTTGCCATCGATGCACAGGCTGTACTTCCTGCTTTCATGTAAGTATTGAAGTAGAAGTAATGGTAGTAGTAGTAGGTAGCTAAGGTTAATTCAATGTTATTACTATACTACTACTACGATTACCACTACTTTACTACTACTACTACTACTACTACTACTACTACTACTACTACTCCCAAAGCTGATGGGTGTTTGCTGCTCATCACTCATCACTCACTTACCTACCTACATACCTACCTCAGTTTTCCTAAGTTTTTGCGCGATCTCTTGAATTGGCACGTGGAGATAAATAACGATATTTTGATGGGCCTCAAGCCAACTTGGTGATGGTGGTGGTTTCAAAACCTAAGAAATATGAAATAGTAGTATCAATTGCTTAAAAAACCTAAGAAAGATGAAATATAGTATCAATTGCGAAAGGAGGGGGCAGATGCTTTATGTCCAGAATTACTTGAGGAGGTGGATGATAATATCTATCCTGCTGCTACCATATTATTAGGTTTAAGGGAATTGTTTGGGCAGAGGTAGGCCTTCTTCGTGATCACACTGCATTCTTCTTCTTCCTCTTCTTCTTCTTCTTCTTCTTCGTTGTCTGATATATTAAACTTTGATCATCAAGGTATTGTTACAGTTGCCATTCTTCTTTGTCGCCTTCTGGAGCTTGCTAGGTGCTAATGTTGTTGTTGATGGTGATGATATGATGATAATTCTTACGACAGACAACGCAATTTGACAGCACACAAGACATAGACATGTGATTAATACATGATATCGTTGGGACATAATACATATGCATCAATACCATTTTAGTAGAACCTTATCATAATAATATGGCTTGTATGTGTGCGTGCTGAGTATTCAATCTCACGATCCTGGGGCTAAATGATGTTGTCAAAATGTCGATATATCATATCAGTTTACATCATCAAACTACTGTAATCATCATAGAAATGTGCGAATTATGTTCATAAAATGGCAGTATCATCATCATTATCACCACCTCAGGACCTATCTTTGAAATAAAATAACACCGCAATAATATTGATAGTAATATTATCTATTGATCGTAGTTGGGAAAGATAGAACGCTGTCATTGGAGTTATGCATTTATGCTAGCCATGTAGTAACCACAATGATACCTATTCTCTACTCGTTCATCACTGCAGGTTGTAGTAGAGTACTACTACTACTAGTAGTAGTAGGAGTAGTAATGATAGCAGCAGCAGCAGCAGCAGTAGTAGTAGTAGTAGTACTCATGTCAATCCATGTTAGTTTCTCCCTGTAGTAGTAGTAGTAGTAGTAGTAGTAGTAATGGGAGTAGTAGTAGTAGTAGTAGTACTCATGTCAGTCCATGTTAGTTTCTCCCTGCAACTGCTACTACTGAATACTACACGTCACTATTATATGTGTGTTAAACAACGGTGATTTAGATACTTTTGCGACCGAGGCTCAAAGATGGATCTTATTGGCAATCTACGCACCGTACTTGCTCATCCCACTTCACATTCTTACTTACTATGCATCACAGGTTACTTTCTTCGTCTTCCTGACAACTTTACGAGTAGTAGTTGTGTATTTTTGAAGAATTGCATATTTGTGCATATTTGTGCATAATTGACATATTTGTGCATCATTTGTACTGAGGGTGAAGATAGCAATTGATGAAATCATCATCAGATCTAATAATTCGTGTTATTGCCTCGTAATCATTATCATTATCATCATCATCATCATGGGTGGGTGGGTGCGTGTGTGTGTGTGTGTGTGTGTGTGTGAGTGTGTCCCAATTAACAGTATAACTCTTCCATTGTTGCTCTTATCTATCAGCTTTACATTGATCTGAAGAAGGTTCATCGCAAGGGAAAACACGAATAGTCATAATCAAAAGGATCAACACATAAGAATCCATGCGACTGCCATATCATGAAAGTGCTCTAATCTGTAAACATGAAAGATCTCTTGTTGTATTCTTCGTAAAGGCCTCAGAATGAACCCAATATCGGTCATCAAGTGAAAATTAAGCCATGCATAAATGTTTGATAACAAAAATAAGTTTTCACAGTCATGGTATAATGGATTAGCACGTACATGGCGGCAATGATAGCTACGGTCTCTACACATGCACTCCGCTTGCCATGTGCAGCGTGATAGGGGAGCATTGAGAGGCAGTCGTGCATATTGTGACAGCAAAGCTAGAATAAAGCCGTATAGCCATGCTCCTGTGATGCAGCTACAATAGGCAGTTGTACAATGCTAGTAGTCAAAGCGACAATTACCATAGCAATGTAACTATAAATACTAGGATGGTGTGCACATTGATGCATGTGATAATGCGCACGCATACATAACACATGACAAGCTACATGCCTATCTAGCGTTATAATGATACATTGTGAGCAAGAATGTGAGACACATTGTGTCTGTATAGTTTCAATAGTGGCTGCTTGCGCGTACCTACCTGCTATATGTACTACTAAGAGCGCAAGCAAATTTACGTGTACTGCAGGGCATGATTAGCTTCCAAAGATGAGGCAATGCAAGGCCACATGATTTACATGTCTAGATGTAGCAACGACAAAGCAAATGTGTGAGAAGCAGGCAGCGATTCTTGTTATTTCTAATGCACATACATGGCTAAATTGACCGTTTCAACAAGCGACACGGTCATCTAGTCACGTCACTCTACTACGATGTTCCCATTCTTAACTTTCGGAGAAAAGCAATTTCATGATGTAGCTAATTTATTTGAATTTGCTCGATATTCCATAAGAATGACATTTTCTCGTTTGAGCACTTCTTAGAACCTGTCTCGCGTTTGATTCTATCAACATCAGCAGAATTATGTCAAGGCTGCTGCTCTTCTTTCAAGTAATCCTCAACATCCTGAGCAAATTTGTCCATTCTAGGATCCCAGTAGTTATCATATGGGTCGTTTGTTCTTTCAAGTTTTGTTTCTGAACAACAACGATTAATTCCCTCAATAATGACACTACTAGCGAGTACATTATCACGATATTCGAGAGAAGAAAGCCAAAGACACCCACACGCCTTAACACTATACACTATTACATGTTGCGGCTACTTTTCTATTCTACTTACTTTTGTCCCCCAATTGGTCAAAATCCACGTAAAGATCGTTGAGATCAGGTCGTTTTTTATCCTCGAAATATTGAGCTGCAATGTCAGAGTCTATATCCATACCAAACATGTTGATTTTGTTTATCTTTTTCGCCTTCATCTGGGGTGTACTTCGATCACACGGTTCTAAGTGAGATGGATAATGAAGGGGAGGGTGTAAAATAACATAATACGGAAAAGTCATCCTTTATATGCACTGCTGCTGTTTTAAAGCCGCCATTACACTTGTAGTTAGCTAGTTGGTTATGCATCCAATTTGAGTGAGATTATTTAGTATTAGTGGTAGTGATGATAATGATAATGATGATGATGATGACCCCATTCCTCCATATTTTCCCCCACAATCATTTTATATTTTGCCATACTCTGATAATTTAAAGTGGGATAGATAGATAAAAGAAGAAAAGATAAGAACAATATGACGACCACAACAAATACACTGGAGAAACGAATAGTAGTAGAACAATTGATTTCTTATGATGATGATGTTTGCCTAGAAGCGAAGCCCCCAAATCACTACTATTAAAACTTGATTCCTATCATCATCATAGTCGGACGACGACGAAGAAGAAGAATAAGAAGAAGAAGTTTGCAGCAGCAGTAGCAGCAAGGTTTAAGTAGTAGTATTATTATTACTTTATTCCTATGATCATAGACGAAGAAATTCGTAGCAACAAGACTCAGTTTTGGATTTGCTTCTAAGAAACGTTTTAATGGCCATCGATCCCGATTACTAAGGTTGATATATTGATAACGATAGAAATGAATATGAGTAGGTAGTAGCAGTAGTAGTAGTAGTAGTAGTAGTAGTAGTAGATGTTGTTGTGGGGGGGAAAAGAAGAATAGAAGGAGGAGGAGGAGGAGTATGGGGAAATCTTATCACATTATTTTCATAGTAGTGTAGTATTACCTCCTCCACTCTCCTGCTGTTCCGTCTAGTTGTCTTTCTTCTTCTTCTTCTTATATAATAAGAAAAGCATCATAATATGCGTGTATGTATGTATGTATGTATGTATGTATGTATGTGTGAGATGATAAAAATGAACAGCAGTGAATCAATGCTTGTACCTCTTTCCAGCTCCCAACTAACTTATCCACCCCCCATCACCCCCACCCCCCCCCCCCTGTCGCCATGATACCTTGAAAAGATGGCCATGTTGGTGGCCTTACTGTGTCTTGATAATAATAATCATCGTCGTTGTCATGTTGGTTTTGCTTGAAAAGCAAGAACATGTAACGGTGTTTACCTTTTAATGATTATTATTACATCCATGATCATTCTTATTGTTATTGTTATTATTATTATTTATTATTATTCTTGAAGGGAACAATAGACACTTCTAGTAAACAGGAGGAGGTCTACTATGAGTCTAATATCGGTCATCAATTGGCAAGGCTACTACTCAGAAGCAATGGGTGATTGATATAATCATTAGGGTTCTCGGCGGCAGCAATGGGTGATTGATATAATCAATAAACTTTTTTCTCTTCTTCTCCTTGTTGTTGTTGTTGTTGTTGTCTTCTTTTTACAGCAGCAGCAGCAGCAGTCTCTATCTACGATTCAAAGTTATCCATTTGATCACACACACACACACACACTACAACCCGTAGCGTATCGGAGTGGTCCTCTATATCGGTAAATCAATTCTCCTCCTCCTCCTCCTCCTCCTCCTCCTCCTCCTCCTCCCTCTCCTTCTTCCTTGACGTTGCTTCCTATGGCGTTGACCAAGAGCCAATGCAAGTATGGGGAATTCTGTGATAGGTAGTAGGTAGTAGGTAGTATTAGTACTCATCACTTGATGCTGCTATTAAGCTACTTAGTAGTAGTAGTAGAAGAAGAAGAAGAAGAAGAAGAAGACAACTAACAAGATATATGCAGTAGTTGTATTTATTGCTGTTGTTATGGGAGGAGGGAGGAGGAGGAGAGTAATGCATCATAATAATCATAATCATTATCATCCTCATGATCCTCCTCCTCCTTATCATCATCATTATACTCGATGGCACAATACTAGAAATTAAATAGCAATTTGTTATATGTATGTTCCCCCCCTCCTCTTCCCAATTCAACTAAATCACCTTTCCTATTTTGGCGCTCTTTTTTCCATAATGATCTTCTTCTTCGTCATCACGGCTCTCATGGTCTTGATCCTCCTCCTCCTCTTTCTTGTCCCCTCCTCTCTCTTCTTCTTCTTCTTCTTCTTCTTCTTCCTGAAAACAAACAAGCAATTAGATATTGGATAAGGAAGAAACAAGATATAGTAGTGAGTAGTAATGGGCTGAGTAGTAGTAGTAGTAGTAGTAGTAGTAGTAGTTGCAGTAGTAGCAATAATTTAAACAACAACCAGTATGATTCTCCTAACTCTGCTTTTATCCCTAACCATATTCCAACCTTATCCTGATGACGATCACTATGATGACGATGACGACGATGATGATGGTTTTTCTTCTTCGCTTTTCTCTTTCTCTTTGTGCTACCGAATCTATATTTAGCAGCAGCATGAAGTAGAAATCATGATGGGATGAAGATGAAAAACAACAAATTGCTAGTAGTAGTAGTAGTACAAATGGTAATCTTCATAAAGGAATCAGCATGATAAGGCTGGTGACTCACTACTCACTACTGACAACTATTTTTAATATATTATTCAGATAAAAAGATAGTGGTGAGAATATATACACCGCACACACACACACACACACACACATGATAACGATTATGATGACAATAATTCTTCTGTCGTGAGAAGAAGTGAGTAAGCAGCCAAACATAACATATAGTAGTAGTAGTAGTAGTAGTAGTAGTAGTAGTACCCAACTACCACGTTATTGTTAATAAATCGTCCCCAATTAATGACGTATGATGGGTATACATTGTTGTCTAACCTACCCCTCAGAATCATCGAGATCAACCATCATAAGGCAGCATTTGCCGTATCTATATTATAAGGAGGAGAGAGCACTTTAGGATGATAATACGTAGAGAAGAAGGAGCATTGTGTTTGATTCATTGTGCGGCTACTTGTATGTATGTATGTATGTATGTATGTGTGTGTGTGTATGCATGCATGTTTTCATCCTAAACAAATTTTGGAAGTACAGTAAGTTATTTTGACTGATCAAATAAACCATATTACACATGCACTCAATCGTCACTTGGAAGAAGAAGAAGAATTTGTTGTTCTAATAAACGATAACGATTATCTTCCTACTGCTGCTGCTGCTACTACTACTACTACTACAACTTATAGTATATTATATAGTACCGCTCATCCCAAGTGACATCTGGTTCATGACGAAATATTCTATCATCTGAGAAGTAGTAGTAGTAGTAGTAGCAGCAGCAGCAGGAGGAGGATGATCGTCGTTGTTGATAACAACAACTTCTTCTTCTTCTTCTTCGTGGTGGTGGTGGTGGAGGCTGAGGTGCTCGTATTCGTCATCGTGGTCGTTGCTTTTTACTATTATTATTGTTAATAGTGTATCATAATCGTTGTCATCATCATCATCCTGTACTTACCAATTTGGAGAACTATTGGTGTGTGAGATCCTTCAATCTCCCACCCAGGCACCCACGGTTTGCCTTGCCTCTCTGGGTATCTACGGGGGGCGGGGGGAAGGAGACATAAACCAGCACCGAGAAGAGGGAGGGATAAATGAATAGGTATATATATATATATATATATATATATATATAGATAAGAAAGAGGGCAACGACAGAGCAAATTAAGAACGATAAGGCATACGTACTTATACACACACACAATATATATATATATATATATATATATATATATTATGTGGTTGTGTCTGGGGGGGCTCTATTTCTACAACTCTAAAGCAGCAAATAAGCAATGAACTAGTACTTGCACAAAAATAGGTGGGAGAACAACCTTACGTCCAAAGATTTCGTGTTGTTAAGTATGCCTTCGTCAAATCCTGAGTTTGACATATATATAATATATATATATATATATATATATATATATATAAATATATAAGTTGTTGAGATGGCGCTGATGATGGTCATCATCATATCATCATCATGTTAAACTTTCAGCAATAGCAGCGGCAGCAGCAGCAGCACTTACTTACTTCTCACGTTCATCAAGAAGACCAAAGAACATCATTACGTGTTGTTACATCATACTATCACCATCGTCATCATCATCATTATCATCTTCACTTTTATTGACAACCTAGTGAGAGTAGATATCTCTTAATGTAGTGCAAGTGAATCGGTACAGTAGGATGTTGCATTCTCACGTAATTTTCCATCTGATATCATGTAATAAACGACAACAAGACAAAATGTTTGATCGATTGGAACCAAGAAAAGCTAATCCATCATCATAACATATATACACTTACATGAATGTTTGATTACATATATGGATGATGATGTGATGATGATAATGATGATGACGATATTCAACACAACACGAACACAAACACGCACACACACTCGCAAACACGCACACATAAACTAACACACACACACACACACAACACGTACATGATGGCTAACTGAAATACTTAATATGCTTCATCATCATCATTATCAGAGAACATCATAAATCCTCAATGAAAATTTTCGTTTATTACTGAAGTCTTGAATACACTATTTTACATATACAACATGCAGAAGTAATCATCGTGTCAATTATATATCATAATATATATATATATATATATATATATATATATATATACACACGCACAGCAGGGCCGGGGTCCAAGTCAAGTATTTGACTGATTTGTCGCGAAAAAGGAGAATTAAATGGCACATCGGAATCTGTTCGAATTATGAATATATTCCAATGAACAATTCGTAGTGAGTGATAATAACAACATTAGGGAAGGGAATGAATAAACAATTCCTACTATTTATCACTGGTGGAGATGTGTTGCGTGGTTGCGTTAATCTTCATTTGCATAAAAATGATGATAGTCGAACAGACAAATTCTTCTTCTTCTTCTTCTTCTTGTTGTTGATGATGTTGATAATGATGATGATTATGATAAAATAATGTGGTCATGTCTTCCAGATACAGCATACGTGTAATAGCTACTACTACTACTACTACTACTACTTACTACCGCTGAGAAACTCATTGATATAAGGTGTGGGCAGTCTGGGGTCAGGTTTGAATTTTTGAGTCACCCAGTCGAGCTCCTTTATCCTGTACAAACATCACCCATTCCACCTCCTTTACCCTGTCATCGTCGTAATTATGTGCGGGTAGTAGTGTGTGTATGCTTTGTGTGTACACCTATTATGTGTGAAACAATGATACATACCTTGGGGGATTTGGGTCTGAGAATTCCATATTTTTTGGATCATTATTGAGTATATTCTTCATGTGATCTTCCTCCTCCTCCTCACTGTTATCATGACTACCACCACCACCACCACTACCAGCTCTTAATCTATAAAATATATAATTAGCACAAACATAAGAAGTCAGACTACTCAGGTGGTATAGTAGGGAATCATCATCAAAATCTTATTCTCTGGAATCTTCCATACACGAAATCAAAATGATCATCTCTTTATTACTGTATGTATCTATCAATCAAACTTTGTATCTCTTTTGTGTGATGTTACTGATGATCTCTCTCTCCCCCCTCTCTCTCTGCGTGCGTGTGTGTAGAGAGAGGAAGAGAATTGGCTGCTGCTATGTCAATGTGAACTAGGATTGTGTTTCTAGGTAGTAGTAATATGGATGAAAGATAACCTCTTCAAATTATGGATCATCAGCAAGAACTTGGGGTTATGGAGAAAGAGTATTGGAGGAGCTTCATTTCGACTTGTTCTTCTGCTTAGTCTTTGTAGATGATCCAATTCGTTGTTTTTGCTGCAGCAGCAGCCCAACGCCTCGTCCTTCTTCTTATAGTCCATCACTGATCAAGAAGGTGCAAACGGTTCCGAACAAATTCATTGCATGCAAAGTTAGGCCTTCCGGCCCGTTGATTATTATGTAGTAAAACGGTGATGATAGATAGACAGGATGGTGGTGAAAATTGTGTGGCTAAAATCATTGTAATAATCAATCTAACCTGAATGATAAGACAAATGATGGATAAGCGTGGCGAGGATGAGTCCGACCTACATATGAGTTAAGTTGAGGCTTGAGTTGTCGAACATGGACTACTGCTACTGCTGCTGCTACTACTACGATAAAAATGTTACAAAGGAGGACCAACCATTAAACGACGGAGGGTGGTTGCGAATATTTCCTTCGGAATATTTGAGTTCATCATCCTTTCTTTGTGATGATTAGAATGAGCTTGTATACGATGGAGGAGGAGAGCGCATGAGCACTTGCTCCGAGAAGAAGCAGGCTGAAATAATAATACATGATGAGGCTGTCAGATTTTCGGTGTTATTTACCTTTACCACCTCATACCACACAGTATAAAGATAAGCACTAATACTTGTGATCATCCTTATGGTTCATTATCTTTTCATCATATTACCATCCTTTCTTGTTGTCATTGTCATCTTCCGTCTCACCCTGCAAGCAGGAGGAGGGGAGGTCGTCCAAAGAAGTTCTGAAACTCATAATTCAGTAGTAATTCCTACATCCTCTGTGGAGTTGTTGCTGAGATTGTTGTAGTAACTCTCAGGGTCTCTCATCCTTCTTACGATTATTACCGGTAATCCCTGTCGTTTAATCGTGAAATAACAATAAATGCCCAACAATAACATCATGAATCCCATGGCGAAGAACCTCGGCTGTATTAACCCACAGTAGCAAAGGTGATTCTACCTAATATTTTTTTCTTATACTGCAGAAAATACTGAAAGCCGTCGCAAACATCTAGATCGAGCCCCTGATCAAAACCCGGTATTCAATATAATAATATTAGGTGTTTCCACCCAAAGAAATGTGCTAATGATCAGAAGATGATACTTCTAATCGCAGGCCATTCAAGAGAATAATGTGGCAAGCTGTGGTGATTTTGACAAAAAAAGAACAACGAAAAAGATGACCATGCGCCACGTCGCATATTCAAATGTGCACAGACGGGTGAAAATCGCTTGCTGCGCCTAGTATTTTGTGGCAAAAAAGGATAATTTTAGGCAGAAATATCGAGCATGTTCGTAAACTTGAATCTTAAAGCTGGTCGATAGTGATCATAGTTGAGCTTCCACACTTGATCGACATGCTTCTCTCCCTCATCCTGCTTTGGGCTTTGCCCTCCAGTGGGCTGATGCACAAGCATGTGTATCAATTGGATAATACTTACGGCTCTATGGAGGGTGTCAATGTTTCATTCTCAATTGATTACAGCGAGTTGAAAGCTGACAGAGATACGGGAAACCATCCAAGGTCGTTGTCATACCTTAAAGTGGCTCCGTACTTTATCATTTGAGATCATAAAGTTTAGCACATAATCTAAGATTAAGTCCTGTTACATTCCTAACTCTTTGTATCATCTTTATTTGCTCAGCTTTGTGATGGGTTCACCGAAAAAACACAGCTTCTCGGTGATATCTATTAAGGGCCAAGGCAAAAAGATCGATATTTCAGACTTCTTCGCCAGCATTGCTGTGGTAGATAAGGGTCCAGGAAAAAATCAAGATCTAGGTTACGGAGTGACAGGCGCTTTCCGCGAGTATCAGTCGAACTCGATTGATAATGACGATCTTAAATTCACTGGCCTGGTAATGAGATGGCCACGTAGCACCTTCTGAAAATTTCTTGCACACGTCTAGGGAGTGGAAAATACACACAACCTTACTGCTTTCAACCTGAATCATTTATGTCATCATTGTGTAACAGGTGAGCAAAAACTACAAAGACCCGAAAAGTAAAAAAGCAATGGCAGCACACGTAGCTTTGACGAAAGTTCACGCTGAAGGCCTGCAGAGATTTTTAGCTTCTACCTCAGGTCAAAATTGATTTCACACTTCTTCATGTTAGAAGAGAACCTGCTGTTGATGTGATAAGACATACGATAGTTGAGAGTAGCGAATGTCTGCCGTACTCATTTTTGGTGTTTGTCCGAACATGCGACAACTACTTTCTCAGAATACGCACTCGTACTGGAAGATGGTATCAAACTTTCCTCGCATGGACAGAAGAGCATCAAAGACGGAGGATTGATGGCAAAGCTAGAGCAATTGATTGATGCAGCTCCGAAAGATTTCCATGAGATCAATCTTGGCAGATGCATGTCTGAGTGCTTCAGACAGAACGTTACGGTACGATACGATTTGCAGCTACTGCTGTCTTCTGAACAGCAAAGCACATACCGCATTTGGTGTAATTATTGTCTCTCATTGCTGCTATTAGTACTTCCATTTCTAAGTGTTGTTGTCGCCTCATGCATTCGAACATTGACTAACAAGTGTTGGTGTCATCGTTTATCATCATCGTTTCGCAGAAGGATCTCGGTAGCGAAGATAAGTTGGTAGAGGCTCAGAATCAGCTATGTTCCCACGCTTACCTACTAAGTCGTGAAGGTGCTCGAGCTGCTGTTGCGCTATTCAACAGGCCGATAAGGTATATGATCTTCATCAATTGTCACATTAATGAGTAGGTAGTGTGTGTGTGTGTGTGTGTGTGTGTGTGTTGAATAATGGCATTCTTCCTGCATGGAGAGAAGCACAGTCGTCGTCATTCGTCTGATTAAATAATCAATGTAGCGGCCCCTTCGACTTACGTCTAACCTAAAATCACTTATTAAGGTACAACAACTTCATGATGAAGGCGTGGCTTTTCGACACCCGTGAATACAAGCAATATTCTATTACTCCACGTCTCTTTGAGAAGGAAGATCCAACGAAAGTGTGCAATTCAAAAGGATGCCGAAGTATTGGTGAATGTGGCCTTGCAGACATGGTAACACAAGAATCTTGTGATTTTAAGGCACCATGCCAAGCCTCCGGAGACTGCTACAGCCTAGATGTCGCAGATACACAAGCTTTTAACTTCAGTTTCAAAGGATTTGAAAGCACTAAGGTAGGGTCGAACCTTGACAAGCTAAGGCCTATGCTCAGGAGCAAGCATTTTCGTATCAGAGCCAACTATAAGTTTATGATGGGTTGCGGGTTCTTCACGTTCCCGTACATGGTGCTCAATCAACTCGAATTTGCTGTGAGGGAGGGCCTAATTGGAGATAAGGCACCATTTGTTTACATGCCCGAGTCTCATCACTATCACTCATGCATCAACGATACGGCTAAGGGTGGACAGAGTTCTGCTGATTTCTGGCATAAATACTTCGAACCAATCTCTAGTGTTGATCCTAAAAGTGTCAAAGATGCGGATGTATGGGAACTCACACAAGACTCCTTGATGAGCTCCTTCTATGACAAAAACGCTACACATGCATATCCATATCCTGGTGATAGTGAATGGGAATGTGGAAACACGTGGCTGGATAACAACCGCAAGAAGGCAACAAAGATCGTCAAAGAATACATTCACGCCAAGAAATCTTTCCTTGACATGGCTAAGTCAAAGTACTCACAGTTGTTTAATAGAGAAGTAAATAAGCCCATTCTTGGTCTCCACATGCGTGGAACGGATAAATTTGTGCATGGCCGTGTAGACCCTGAATCATACATTAGACTTGCCACTGAACACGTTCAGCTCAACGGCCCGAATTCAAGAGTCTTCTTAGCGACAGATGATAAGAACTACCTCTCTGATATGAAGCAAGAATTCCCTGATGTCCTTGGTAATTTCTACAAGAAATATAAATTCATTCAACGCCTTGTGAAGTATTAGTATTAGTAGTAGTAGTAATCAGTAGCGGTGAGATAGAAACTGATGATGCGTGATTGTGTGACTTATATTTGAATAATACAGGAGTGCTGGAGGCAAACAGACAGGATGCGAACGTTCTCTACAATGATTCTGTATCCAAAGATCAGAAGTGCCAAGATGTATTGATGGATTCTCTCATGCTAGCTCAAACAGACAGCCTTGTCAAGTGTTGGTCTGCGGTATCAGAGTTCGGTGTGTACTTCCGCAGTGGTGACTTCCCTGAATTGCCTGCTTATGGTGAGATAACAGATCTAGAATCAGCCGACGAGAAGAGAAAGATGTTATTCGCAGATCCCAACACCTACAGTCTGGCCACATCAGAGGGCAAATGTAGTAATACGGATCCGCTTCCAGACTACGGTGGGGGCAAACTTGGGGACACTACGTGCTGTCCTCATGTCAACGCGGAGTTTGCAAAAGAGGCAGAAGCGAAGAAGTTGAAAATCGGAAAACCTAAAACAGGTGCTAGATTCTACTCTATTTATTAATATGATATGCGTAGTAGTCATCCTAGTTTGTTATAATTATGTTGTTGTCCTCCTCCATTCTCTTCTTACGTACTTGTATATTCTTATTTATTATTTTTGTAGGAAAAGGAGCATTTGTGATATTAGCACAAAATAAAAAACATCAAACTTACGGACGACCAGGAATGGAGATTCTCAATAATACTTTGCGACTGTTGTTCAAACACTATAATGATCGTGAACACGATGATGTCATCGTTATGCACGAGGGAGATTTTGATGCCGAAGCTCAGAAAGCTGTTATCGCTGGGCGTCCTGAGATCAAGTTCCACCATTTGAAGGGTGAAGATTGGAAGGATCCTCCTGCTAAAGTCATGGAATCTCGAAAACACTGGGCAGGTGTAGAAGGCATGGGATACAGGAAAATGATGAGACTGTATGCTGTTCGAATATGGCCTATGATGAAAAAACTAGGATACAGATGGGTCTCTCGTTTCGATGATGACTCCTACTTACTTAGCGAGATTCCTTACAACCTCTTCGGCTTCATGGAACATTATGGAATAGGCTATGGTTATCGTAACATAGCGAGAGAGACGGGTCTTATATGGCCTAAGCCTGATGACTACTCGGCGTACTTAAGAAATTATAGTAAAAAGCATATGGAAGGAACAACTGGATGGTATCTTGATTTGTGTGAAAGCAAGGAAAGTGTAGATGATTTAACACGGGAGAACTGTGGAGAGCAGTTCGGTTTCTACAACAATTTCTTTGTAGCTGATATTGAGAGATTCTTGCAGCCTGACGTTCAAAATTTTCTGAATTATGTGGATGAATCTGGCAAGATATTCACCAATCGATGGAATGATCTCATCTTACAATCCTCAACAGTTCAGTTTTTCCTCAATAAAAACGCAACATTCCACTTCACGGGCTGGACTTACGGGCACAACTCTGGATATCATGACATGTTGCACTACGGGATTGTTCAAGTAGGTCGTTTTGTGAAGGAGCCTTGGAGGGCATATCAGTATTACATGGAGCATGAACTTAAATGGAACATCGAAATGCATAAGAAGTACCTACACAATGTAAACGGTCTTCTTACCTTGGTCAACCCAAG
Source organism: Bigelowiella natans CCMP2755 (assembly GCA_000320545.1). Classification (NCBI taxonomy): domain Eukaryota; phylum Cercozoa; class Chlorarachniophyceae; genus Bigelowiella; species Bigelowiella natans. The sequence goes on along the minus strand of ADNK01003018.1, from coordinate 34,732 downwards.
TCCAGGAAATTGTTGTGCAAATGAAGAGCCCGCGGGTTGGGATAACCCTGAAAGCGTATTAACACCTACACAATTCCTTTGCTAGCAAATGGATGCTAATTGTAAAGCTGGAGTTAAAAAAACAACATTTAGACAAGTGACACTTCAGAAACTAAAGTTAGAGATTAAATTGATACATGTCAAGTGTCTTGATTATTAAATTAAATTAGTGCAAATGTGTAAGTTTTGCATGCATTTGAGATCATTTGCACACATGATCATCATGTGGTGGAAACTAGATCGAGTTATTCAAGGATGATGAGGTAGGTTGTTGAGCGGATGATCACAAGCAGACGAAAGGTTGAGAGATCTCGTCACTTGTCCCGCCAGCCTATGTCCACTTGATCTACCAAATCGTGCACTAGAATGTACGTCTAGCTAGCTAGGTATGCATGTACAGATGTGCAACATTGGCGTCAAAGAATTATAATATTGACAGGAATTCCTGGCGTTATACTGTGTCTATCATAAAGCTATACGCTCGTGTCGCACAACTGTACATAGCAGGACGATCTTCGCATTGTTCGCAGCATGCTAGCATGCACGCAGCGATGTAATGTACTGCAGCACTGCAGCTTCGCGTGCATGCATGCTCTTGCTAATGCGATGCGTTATGCTAGCACAAGCACGATCCGCAGGCAAGCGCGTTGTTTGAAAATCGTTCGATTCTTTGCGCGAAGTTGCTGCTCCTATTCAACCTTCCATCCACGAGCGGATCAGATGAGAGACTGCAGTTGTGACACATCTCGCAGTGCATAATATTAGTAAAACACATGGCATGCATGACCAATACAGGGAGCGAGCGTGCGATGCGCAGTTGCTTAATCATGTTTTGGATTTGTGCATGCACAAGGAGTGGCGACTATTGGAACCACGCTAGCACGGTAGCAGTGGATGTTACTGAAAGTGAAAGAAGGGATAAGGGGGGAAATGGTACGTGTTATTCGAGTTAACTTCTGCACGGTAGTAGCATGCGCATCCATCTTGTATAATTAGGATAAATGATGATATGGTTTTACCTACGTACTCGCATAGATCTATTATTGATTGCCGCCAACAGTCCAGTCTTTGCTTCCATCCGTCACGAATTTTTTCATGGATCTCATGACTTCATTATCAAGTTCCTGATAGAAAAATAACTGATTATTTTAGCTTCTTCTACCACCTCAACCACTACTATTGTATTGAAAAATTGTAGCGGCCCCTTTTCCTTTCCTATTCACCTTTGGGACATCGTCATGTCCAAGGAGCCAATTCAAAAGGTTTGGATTCTCCTGTGATCAATATATATATATATATATATATATATATATATGTACATGTGCTTCTGTATTCAATACCCTCCCTTTTTGAATAGCGAAGGAAGTATCCACCATACAACAGTATTTCTTTCTTTCATCTTTGTTCCAGAGGCAGACCATTAATTTACTATCGTTTCGTAGTTTTCAAAGATGTCCCCACTATCTGCTTTCTTCGCTGATGATTACTATCATACACCTGAGCAATGATGACTTCAAGTTGATCGAGTTCTTCGGAGCTCATGCGCGGTATAGCCTCTGATGCCCAGTTACCCATTAGCAAATCTATCTCAACCCATCCTCTCTGCCTACACCTCCATAGTGCCTTTTTCCTCCGTGTATCGAGTTCTACGTGCTCTGGCTGGAATTAGTAATTGCGCTCATATCATGTGTAATAGGATGCGAAATATGTTATTAGCTACCAGTGACTTCGCTGCCGTAGTGTCCTGGTCCAGTTTTTTTTCGTTGAACAGGCGCAACTTTGGGATGCATCTGACAACACGAAGGTTTTGGCCCGGGCGTCTTAAAGCCAGAGAGCCGGCTAGCTTTTTCTGCAGGGTCCGCAGGAACATCTATCTGCAATGTTATCAGGTTACTTTTTACATCTTCCAATTCCACTGAAAAAAACAGTGACGCATGCATAAGGGCGGGCATAGGGCATAATCGGCATAATTGAATCGTGCCTGGAGGAGGGGAAGGGAGGACAGCTCTCTCTCTATCCTCTCGTTGTGGTGTGTGTGTGTGTGTGTGTGTGTGTGTGCATCCATCCCGTCGCCTCGGCTACCTGAATGAATTGACCACTTGTTTTTCTTTGTTTTTTTGTCTTAAAAGTAGGAATCATTGGTCTTGTCGCAGCATTGATTTCCAAGTCATTTCTTTGAACAGGAATTATTGGTCTTGTCGTAGGATTGATTTTCATCCCATTTCTTCCTATTCCTGCAGCTGTCGTAACTGTCAAAGCAGCTGCGTAACGTTGCCTCACATGACACCTTGGATCTACTCACTCAATAACTCATCGATTATGAACAGCTATGTGTTGAGAAGATAGGGATATTTCATCATACGACAACACATATTTCAACATTCTGCTTCAATTACGCTTTTCCATTTACTTTGGTGACGGTCTAATTTATATCTGAATATAAGAAAAGCAAACATCTTTCTAATGTTATTCGCCCCTCCTGTGGTGTAGTGACTCATAATTGGTGGCTTTGTGTAAAGCCTCGTTTCTTTGTGAATGGCTTCTGCTTCTCACAAAGCAGCAGCAGGAAAACAAAAGACTAGATTAAGAAGAAGAACAAACAAAAGGAGAAGGATCCGGAAAATAGGAGGTTGTTGATGAAATCTCTTTCTATCTCGAGTAGCATTATTACGTACCGCTTCGAAAATTATGTGTGGGCTCTACATTTCGATGTGAATAGCAGCTTCTCATCAAACATCTTTTTAATTCTTTTTTTTCAATATATCTATCTAAAGCTCAGAAGAGACATGAGCCATCGAAGGGATCAGCACTATCGGAATTCGTCTCGAACGTAAACACATATAAATTATCACAACAAAAACAACAATATACGTGTATTTATATAGCTAGATATTATGTTGTAAACTGCGACTCATAAATTGTAAGTTTATTTCCACGGAGATGTTTATGTTTATGTGTGTGCGTGCGTGTGTGTGTGTGTGAAAGAGGGAGAGTATGTATGTAGATTTACGTACAATTTTAACAACAAATCTGTAGCTTACAGTCACGAATGGTCTTCAAACAATTTGTTCCCAAAGAACAAAATATCTATAATATATAATGAGGCCGAATACATAGCTTACATGCGATTTCTTCATGTGACTTGTTTGAATATACAGCGCTTCTCCATTTGAGCTTCCGAGAATTAACAAATCGCAGCCGAGAGATCATCATCTTCTTGTTGAAACACCAGCGTCAGGCATAACAAAAGTACGGTCTTCAGGATGCATAAGCAGCATAGATCTGTTGCGTCCGTTGTCAGGCTCAATACTGCGGGGAGTGAAGGTGTTAAAACCAAGATGATATATAATGATGTAACTCCGTGAGTTTTTGCATGTCTCAATGTTAGCACATTATTGAATATCTCTTAATGACACTTAGGCGGAACCAATGTTACCACATACTCCATCTCCTCGATCTGTTCGGACTCTTGGTGAGAAAACTTTTTCATCATCAAAAGAACTTGATTCAGGGACAGCAGAAGCAGCAATACGATCTGGTAGTAGCGTAGCTGCTGTTGGTACTACTGCCATCACTACTACTACTACTAGTAGTAGTAGTAGTAGTAGTACGATCAATGCTGCGACCACTGCCGGTGCTACTGCTACTGGTACTGCTACTACTACTACTACTGGTACTACGGTCTCCACAACGCAGCAGCCTTCTCCAAGGCCATCATCATCATCTACACGTGGAACACGGAGGAGGAGTAGCACTTTGAGTAGTAGTAGGACAACAACAATACCATCAACGGGGTGCTCGCAGGATCAACAGGATCAACCAAAGTCATAGCAACTATCTCTCTCTGTCTCTCTGTCTCTCTCTGTCATAGCAACTATCTCTCTCTCTGTCTCTCTGTCTCTCTCTGTTTCTCCCTTCTTCTCTCTGCCATATATCTTTCCTCCTCCTCCTCCTCCTCCTCCTCCTCCTAAATTTTATTCCTCTGGCTTTGACTATGCTAAATGAAGGATGATTTACCTCAAACTAAATTATGCCCTTCTTTTGTGGTGACAATTGATGATGATCCAACTGAGCTCATCATTCTCGCTCCGTGTCTGCTACTCCTCCTCCTCCTCCTGCTGCTGCTGCTGCTGCTGCTCTGCTTATTTTAAGATCCTTGCTTACCTCCGTGTATTCAACGTCGAAAAGAGAGCGAGGAGAGATCAAGAATACGTAAGATATAGAAGGAAGATCAAGGATTATTTTGGGGAATACGATGATGATGATGATTCAGAGATACCTATTCCAGTTGCCAGCATTATAAAAATGTGTCTTAGTAATTGTTGTTGATGTCGTATCATACACTATCATGGTCTGTCTTTCATCATTCACTTCAACTACTTTTTATTTTTCCCTGTCCTTCTTCTTTTCCATCTCCATTATTATTGCTGATCATCAAAAGTAGTAGTGCCCGCCGAGTATCATCTCCAAGAATTCACGTGAAAGGGTACAACGTCGGAAGAACTATTGGGGAAGGAGCATTTGGAAAAGTAAAGGTAGTACTCAATCTGTTATTGTATATTCTACCATACCACTACCTCCAGCAATTAGTCGATGATGATGTAGATACCAATCTGATAATACACACGATAGATGATTCATGGATGGGGGTTGATATCTAACGATAACGCGTCATGTTGGTAGTTTGCGCGACGAGTCAGTGGCGGGCAAGGACTTGTCATCAAAATCATGGAAAAGAAAGGCATCGATGATCTTAAAAGGGTGGGTGTATTGATTGTACGATGTGATTATTTCCTTCATTTGTACTTACTAATGGGTAGGACATGTCATCTTTGCTTCTTCATCATTTTTTCAATGGTTTGTGTTTTTGCTATTTGAACAAATGTGTGCTATGTCCGTAGTATGTTGTGCGCGTTCAGAATATGGATATATTCCTCTCCCATATCACAATTGCTTGGCCTCACCTTCCTTGGAATTTGTGTTTATTCTTTGATGTTCCATGACCATATTGTATCATCAGGTGAATCAGATATTTGGAGAAATGTTCATTTTGACATCCCTTCGCCACAAAGTAAATGATGATGACTTTATTCTACATATCCATCACTGCGAGAGTCTAGCTCGATTCATATCCTTGGGAAGGAGCGTTAGAGAGAGAGAGAGAATGCACTGAAATTAGCACAGTCGGTAGTTTTTCATTGGTGCTGCTGTTTGTACTCTACAAACTACATACCAGGGCGCTCAACAACACTTGGAATCATAGTAGATATACCTCTCTCTCTCTTTCTCTCTCTCTCTCTCTCTCTCTCTCTCTCTCTCTCTCTCTCTCACGCACACACATACACAGACCCATTGCTTTACAACATAATACTTAGTTGCATTTTGATTTTTGTGTTTGAAGAACGTGATCCAGCTGTATGACGTGGTGAACCAATACAACAACATTATCCTGGTAGTTGTAGTAGTAGTAGTAGTAGTAGCAGCAGAGCAATACAGAAAAGCTGTCAGTGGTGGTGGTGGTGGTGGTGGTAATAGTAGGAATAAGTAGTGACTGGTAATAGTATATGTAAATCTTTAATGTACTGCATCAAGCAAAGCTTTTCTATAGTATGATCATAAAACAAACATCTATGATATCTCCCGCTATTTTCTCGACGTTGGTTGTTACTGTCCTCAGGTTATGGAGTATGCAGAGGGAGGAGAGTTATCGAAGCTGATAGAAAAGCACCTTTATCTTTCCGAAAGCCATGCCTCGAGGTTGAAAGAGATGATGATGATAATGATGATAATGATAATACGACACTTCCTTTGCAGAGGAGGAACAGATGTAGTAGTAGTAGTAGTAGTAGTTGTTGTTGTTGTCGTTGTTTTCTGTCTCATGTTATTTATGTTACTGTTACAAAATGATGATTTTGAAGGCTATTCTCCCAAATATTGGACGGGTTGGTTTATTGCCATAGGTTAAAGGTAGTAGTAGTAGTAGTAGTAGTAGGAGCAACACATATTAACAGAAAATCGATCAACTCGATTATTAGAATTTAGAGTTAGAGTTTGAGGATATTATTCATAATCAAAATTTGATACTGATACATCTCCAGCAGCCTACTACTACTACTACCAATAATAATAACACATTATACACTGATAGAAAGCTCTAATAGTAGTGGTAGCAATAGTGGTACAATGGTGTCACAGTGTACTACCACTCATAGAAAAAGTTATTAAAAATACATAGTTGTTATACTACGATGTCGTGAGTATGCTTGACTTGCACACGGTTGCTATCGTTGTTGTTTATATTGTTATTGTTGTTGTTTGGGCACACACGCGACTCATATAATAAAAGGCGTTTGCTTCTGTTCTTCTTTTGCCATCCTCCCTCACCCTCTCCTTCCCTCCTTCCTTCCTTTTTGACGTGTATTTGTCCGTTTGTCTGTTTGTCTGTCTGTTTGTTTTTTGTAGGTAATACATCGGGATCTCAAGCTAGAGAATATACTTCTCGATTCTGAAGGTGGGTACTACAAAACAAAGGGAAATGGTTTAGAAGAAGAGAAAGATCATTGTCTCGTAATGATCGATCATGTCTATAATATGGTTATATATGTTGGCTGTTATCAGCACCAAATACACATCACTTGTTTGTCTTTTTAATTAATTTGTCCAGGAAACATCAAGATCGTAGATTTCGGTTTAAGTGAGCGTTTGTTGGGCGACGCGAAGTTAGAATCTGTTTGTGGCACTCCTCTTTATATGTCACCAGAGCTGATGAGAGGGCAAAAGTATGATGGATCAACCGACGTGTGGAGCTTAGGGGTAAGTGAGGAGAAGGAGGAGGAGGAAGAAGAAGAGAATAACTAATTGACTTCAGGATTAATGATTCACTTATTGATTAATCAATCAATGCTTATTGTATATTAATTTGCTGCTACAGGTTGTACTGTATGCAATGGTTTGCGGCTTTTTACCATTTGCAGCAAAAAATCTGCAAAATCTATCACAGAAGGTACAGTAGTATACGATAACGTTGAAGGGTGATGATGATAAAGATGATCATGGGAGGAGGAATAGAGATTGATATATATATATATATATATATATATATATATATATAGACTTGCTGTTAATACTGAGTGTCGTCTACCGCTTCTACTTTGCAGAAACATGATGAGTAATCTTCATCATTACATTGCAAATAGATCTAATTGTTCTCACGCAAAATATTAGTATCGTTTTCTGTAAATAAAGATGATGGGGTTGATGATAATAACCGTAATGATGACTCTTACAACAATGACAATAATTCAGGTTTGCAACGGTTTCTTTACGATACCATCTTTTCTCTCAAAGGGACTTACGGACCTAATTCGAAGTATTATTACCACTAAAATAGAGCTATTACTTACTCTCGTTCTCAGAAGGACCTTTCTTCAAGCTTAATTTTTTCTATCTTCTTTTCTTGTTCTTAAATGTGTTGTTGTTGTTGTTGGTGGTGGTGGTGTTGGTGGTGACGATCGATATGATGATGATGTGAACAATAACGGTGTGTCTTAGGTATGCTTGAAGTGAAGTCTTTAGACCGACTTCCTCTAGAAAGCATTCAAAATCATTCGTGGGCAATGATGACTGAGTACTTGGGAGGAGGGGGAGAAGAGGTAGTAAAGAATCACAGTAGTAGTAACCCTGTTTATTTTGTATACATATGAGTTGTACTTCATGCTGCTGCTGCTGCTGCTGATTCCATTCTCTCTTCCTTCTTATGCAAGAACGACACAAAAAGGAAGATGACGTTTTCAGAGGTAGCAAAGCTCAAGGAGGAATGCCATCGGGATGCTGATACAAAGTAAGAACTTCAGGAGGAGGAGGAGGAGGAGGAGGAGGAGGAGGAGGGTCAAAACAATAATGATAGGGTTAGAAGGGGTCACATGGATGGAGAAAACGCTGCTGTTTTGGGCAGCTATTCAGTGCATATTTTGAATGAATTCCCAGCGTAATAGTTTATATATCGTAGTTGTTATTATTTTGAACAATAACACTACTAGCACCATAACCACTACTAACTCCTTCCTCAGATTGGCTAAGATGCGAGTTTCTAAGTTACGACCACAACAACAACAACAACAACAACAACAACAACATGTACGCGGTCGCTCCGATACAACAAATTACTCCTCCAATCAACGCGCTGCTGCTGCTGCTGCTGGATTAGCAACCCCAAGGATTAACACGTCACCACATGCAAGACTTCATCCCCATGTGCAAGATGTTGGCGCAATAGCGGGGGGGGGGGAAGACTCACTTGCAAGGCTTGTCAATAGGAGGGGACTTTACTCAAAAATATCAAAAAAGAACAACCACGTAATATAATATAATATCAACAAAAAGTACTCAAGAACCCAGATAATACGATAGTCATAATGACGACCAAGATTGGTGGTGGTGTATATATGCCTTCTTGATAGACAAGAACCATTACTTGATGATGATTCATGAATATCATTTGTGGCGAGTAGTATTTATATACCGAGTAATTGTCTCCTCTTCTTCCTCTTCCCCCCTTAGGTAATAATCGGTAGTTCTCCTAGACCTGGTTCTCATCGAAGAGTAGTATCATCACAACATCGTCGGTCACCAACAGGAGGTAGTAGGAGTAGTAGTAGAGTGATAATATAATTATAATGATGTTTGATGATAGTACTAGTGGCTCACTCTAGAATAGCTTATTCATCTTTTTTGGTGCAGGAGGATGACGATAGTAGTAGTAGAAGTAGTTGGTTCTCGTAGAATAATAATAATAAGAAGAAGAAGAAGAAGAAGAATATTATCTCTTCCTGTTGGATGCAGAAAATATACGGCAAATAATAGGAGAGAGGGGGGAGGGGGGAGAGAGCAGCAGCAACAGCAGCAAGTGTTCTTATTATGAGTTGATCGCTCTACTACTACAACTACTACAACTACAACTACTGCTACTACTACTACTACTGCTGCTGCTGGGTAGTAAAGAGGTGATTGAATAATTGTAGGTAGTGCCGTAGTACCTAGGAGAAGATGGAAATCCCCAACATCGGGATTCTCAAGTGGCGGACTTGAAGTGGTTACACCACGCACAGTAGGTTGTATTATCACATATCATCCTTAAGATTAAAGAGACGACTGGGAGAAAATGATGGTATTGTTGTCCTTACGACAGACTAATGCATTGAATTTAGGGTGGGGATCAAGAAAGCTTTCTACTCCAAGAACAAATGGCATGCGAAAGGTGGTTATCGAAGAATACGATAACAATTTGTCTCAAAAACGGGTGTTCTCCTTCAAAGGGTTGTAATTAAATCTTGCTTGTTACTCTTGTTTGTTATCACTCTATTTAGAATGTAAATCAGTTGCAAAATTTGAAGAAAATCAATCGAAACCGGATAACATCAAATAACCTTTAGTTAGATTCTACCAATAGAATGTAAAAAAATGCAGGGTGTGGTGGTGTTATTTCTCCACACTCTACATTATAGAGCGTATATTTTGAAGTTACTCATATGTCATTTCGTGGGGACTATGCTAATAGGCACACTCAAAATAGCACATGTTCCATTTCAACTGTACATTCATTCAATCTAGTAGTGGATCATTGTATATGCTGGAAGAGCGATTGCTATGCATCGATATTCTTCACATCCTCGGATCTTTGCGTCGCCATGATCACAACGCGGTGCGACCTGTTGTTCCAGCGTGTAAAACTACACAGCGATACGACCGACACAAGCATTGCTGTTCATGTTTTGTCGAATAAGCTGTTTATTCTTGCATGATGCATGTACGCACGGGACGACAATACTCTCGATCATGCATTCTTATTGATACTAGCTAGCATATAGCACGCATCATGGCACGTGAATCGCCGTGGTTTTGTTGCGTAAGCGGTAGTCACGTACATGCGAATTTCAAATTTTCAATTGCACTAGCTAGTACTTACATATTGGGCATTTCTAGATTTGCATTCAGCGTATCAGACGGATCGATGTGTAGCAATGAATCAAATGAATGCTCCAAAATAAAGCTAGAAAGCCGTTGCATTGCACAGCTACATATCTAGATATGAGGATGACCATTGAACAAATTTAATTTGATTCATTACGCCTGTCTTACAAATCCCACCGATGTGGTCATCCTGATGTAGTTGCTACGCTGTGCAAATAAAGCTAGCTACAACACACGCCGTCCACATTCAGCAGCAGTAGGGGGGTCCAACCATTGTATTTGGTTGACTGCATCGCATGTGACATCATTCGATCAGCAGCAGGAGTTTCCAACCATTTGGTTGACTGCATGTTACTCGGCTTACCCTACAGTGGATCGTATCGCCAAAGGTCTCATAAAAGTATTGAAACATGCTAGCATGGCCGTACTCAGCATGAACAACGCAATGTGCACATAGCATCTGGATACTGTCACGCATCGATCATGCTTGGATACAGAGATACGTACTCGTGCCAGTGAGCTGATGCCAGAAAAAGGCAAGATATAATACGTAGATGGACTTTCCCAGTAGCGCAAGGAAGTTTGTTTCAAAGTCTAGTAGATGTTATGATACCTAGATAAAATGTGATATGCGGCAATGTCGCCACATTCTTGCTCTATATTGCCTCATCGTGGAAAATGCTAGACGATTGATTTCGAGCTAGTAGTGGGGCAACTATACATTCGTATGATAAAAGACTCTGATATTGTTACTCATGTTTCTTTATGATAATGAAATGAAAACAATAAATCCATAATTCTTCTTCTTATACCCAGCCAGCATCATTAGGGACCACCTATAGTTATTTACACGATGGTTATGGAGGATTCTAAACGTAAAGACGAAATGATATTTGCATGTGTGCCCTTTCGTTTCAACACACTATTACTTTTATTATTCGCCTAGCCCCCGTATCAGCAATATATAAGCTATTATCAGGGCCAACTGCAATTCCATTGGGACCTGACAGTGACACCTTGAAAGATAATGTAGTAAACTCAGTAGAATGATGTATTTGATAAAAATAGTACTAGTCGCTGGAAGAATGATAAGACGAATATTTGAAAAAGGCTGCTGCTGCTGCAGTAGAGAGAGATACAAACTTTGGTACACATAATTGTATCATCAGTTATCATTCATGTGGATATCATTGTAGTCCCTACTCCCCAGCACTATTTTAACTTGCATTTCAACACCTTCATAACATAATAGTTATCATTTACTGACTCTAAACAATAACCATATCCATTTCACAAACTAAATACCTTGCGTGAAGGTCCTTCCACTTTATAGAAATCTGCATTTGCATATTCGTCGATGTAACGTCCATCACCCACAACTGTCGTGACCTCGCCATCTGCTTACAATAACGGATAAGAATGTTGATCTAGCATTCTAAATTTTCTAAATCTCTCTCTCTCTCTCTCTCTCTCTCTCTATATATATATATATATATATATATATATTAATGTCTCAGTAGAAATCCCATCATATTTTTATCTACTACAGAATTTCAATAATATATATATATATATATATATATATATATATATGTGTGTGTGTGTGTGTGTGTGTGAGAGAGAGAGAGAGAGAGAGAGAGAGAGAAGGGGGGGGGGAGGGTGAGAGTGTATATAATGCAAAGAAACGACATATCATCAAGTTGGATGTGAGAGCATGTATAATACCAGAGCTAATCCTTCGAACCACATTATTTCCAATATCAGAAAGATAAATGTTATTAGAATGATCTATTGCCATTCCACTTACCTAAGACAGAAAGGAGAATAAATGCAGCATGAGGGAGGGTCATATTATTACACCAAATCGCTGTTTTTATAAGTATATAAAATTCATATGTATCTGATGGTTGATGATTGTTTTCCTCCTCCCCCTCCTCCTCCTCACGACAAATGAAGAAGATTGAAACAACTACTACTACTACTACTACTACTACTACCATCAAAGCAGCAGCAGCAGCAGTACCTACCGATCGAAATAATGCTAAAGGGCCATGCCCATCAACATGACCTAACGGGAAGCTTTGACCTAGAAGAAATAAGAATAATATTACCGATAAAAAGATCAATTATGTAGCAAAAGAGGTAGTAGTAGTAGTAGTAGTAGTAGTATCAATATAAGTAGTAGCTAGTGTGTATGTTTCTGTTATTATAACATCAAAAAGTAGTAGTAGTAGTATCAATATAAGTAGTAGCTAGTGTGTATGTTTCTGTTATTATAACATCAAAAAGTTGGGAAAACAGTAAAACGACGATAAAGCACACGCACTTGGGTTGATGGAGAACATTCAAGAGCAACAATCCAAGATTATTACATCATGTTACTATTACTACTACTACTACTACTACTACTACCTGCAACCGTCCATGCTTGAGACTTTTCCGGAAGAAGAAAATGGAACTTAAGCTTACGTATCCTTTGCGACGTATGATGATGATCACGTATATCATTCGTTTCATCAAAATCTCACTACTACTTGCAAGTTGTTCCTTGTACTTTACAGGTATGTACTACCACAAGAGGGGAGGGAATGGGTGTTTATTGGCAATAGCTCTGCAATATATTCTCTTCTTCTTCTTCTTCTTCTTCTTCTTCTTTTACACCCTTCTTCGGTGTCAGCTGTCTTGCAAAGACTTTCTTATCATATCTGCTGCTAATGCTGCTGCTGCTGTATTACCTTCTATCATAGTTTCTACAGCTTGTATAGAATGTACCATCAATTGGTGAGCGTATCAGAGAATACCTACTCATATTCGAAAGAGTAAGTAGTGAGAAATGCACTTGCTTGTATATTAGCAGTGCTGCTGTGTTTTACGGGCTATATATATATATATATATATATATATATATAATATGTTAAATATGTCATATTTATAAAAACCATCTAATGTAAAACAATTCGTTGTGGTTTCCTCTTTTCTATCGGCAGATGACATTTATAATCTCAAGGTATTATTCTTTTCTTATTATCAGTTATTCCAATGTATAGAGAGATCTTATTATTATTACAAGTCTTGAAACATTGGTCCATAACCGTCTTTGAACCTTACAATGCAGCGTGGAATCAAGTTGTTAATAGTGGGCCGAGACACAACAATTTAGCAGTAATTCGTATCCTATTTCTTCACCAACCATAGTTTGCATCTCATATATCACATACCATATATATCATATCATATCCAACCATCAGTGCTAAATTTAAAAATGATGATGGATGTTGTTTCTAGTTTGTTGTTGTTGTTATTGTTGTTGTTTTCGGTTGGGTTGTTACTGACCCTGCAGCTAATGGCGATCCTCTTGGGAGTAGTAGTAGTAGTAGAAGAAGAAGAAGAAGAAGAAGAAGAAGTAGAAGAAAAAGTGGTGGGGAGGCGTCGCTCGATTATTGGATTATGATGAAAATAATGCATTGCACACACATGTCAAAAATACGACTATTTAATCACTACCCAAAGATAATAAAAAGATCATAATAATGATGATGAGAATCTTTTTTATAGCGAGGTCCAATTGTTTTTCATACATTATTGTTTCTCCTATCCATAACCCCGAGAACCGATCTTTATAAATCCTCCGGATATCGTATGTCTTTTCACATAGCATCATTGACATTGACTATCATCATCATTTCACCATCACAATTCTTGATCCATCATCCAAAAAGGAAACTATTATTTCAAACTGTAAAATGTTGAGGAAGTAGGTTTCTTCTTTCTTCTTCTTCTTCTTCTTCTTCTTCTGTATTATTTAGTGGTCGTAAGTACTAGTACCAATTGATCTGCAATGTATATTTGTCCTCTACTGTCACTAACAGCGTCAATTGGGTGCCGAAACTGAGTAGTAAGTAGCAGCAGCGCCAGTAGTACCAGTTATAATATCAGAAAATAATAGGAATACTATAACTGATTTGGTAATAATAATAATAATAATAATAATAATAATACGTCTCTTCTACCATCATATACTCTACAGGTCCATCTCTATGCCCATACAATCCAGATCCAGCGAAGGTGATAATTTCCTACAACCAATGAAGAAGAAGAACAAGTAAGTAGCACAAGGATTAGATAATTTAACACAAGGCTACATGATTACAATTAAGGGGGGGGTTATCAAGAAAGCAGACATTGTCTATAACCCTTTGAATAATACATACATACATACATACATACACCTCCTTGAAGCAATGAGGGGGAGGAGGAGGAGGAGGAAGAACAACAAAGCTAGAATAAATACAGAAGTAAAATGCTGCTACCCGTAGCGACACTCCATTGAACATAATATATATAAATTATTACTTACTTACTTTCTCGTCGGAGGATATACGTCTCACAACATAATTGTACCCGTCACATACATAGATGTAACCTACAAGAGTAGTAATATTTGTCTAACATCAGCAGGTTAGATGATAACATAGTACTTCATCAGAGTATATGAAGAGAATACTATTCTGGATGATATATATCCTCATCATTACTTTAGTAGAGTAGCATATGAAGAGAATATGAAGAGAATGCCATTATTGATAATCGATCATCATTTTAAGATATATCATCCTCATTCCTATCTCGCGCCAGTCCAAGTATTTTTCTCACTCTTCTCTTCTTCCTTTTTCTATGATATATATGTGCTAATCTTTAACCGTTAGCAGCAGCAGCATCATCACCACCACATTTCTTCTTCTTTTGGACCTCACGTACTTACAATAATCTACTATTGTTTATTATATACTGACTCATTCCTCCACTTACAATAATCTACTATTGTTTATTATATACTGACTCATTCCTCGTATTCGGTGGAATAACACACCTTGTACAATAATATACTGCTGCTAGTAGTAGTAGTAGTAGTAGTAGTAGTAGTAGTACCTTTGCTATCGACTGTTATTCCATTTGGGTACCACAAGAATGATGCTGTGCATTAGGATTAGTTGTTTTAAGATCGATCATATATAATCATGATTCATTTCAAGGATGATGGCACATCTACAAATATAATATTAAAAAACCAATGAAGAAGAACTGAGTCTTAAAATAATTCGATTATATTAAAAAACAATTTAGAACAATCGAGTCTTAAGAATTACTCATTTACTAATTTTCATCATCTTTCGAAGACATTAGTAGTAAGAAATATAATCTCACATATCCATACAAATGATATAAAGCAACAACAAGATGGAGGTGCTAGTACTACTCTTGCTACTTACAACAAGCGAAAGAAACTACTATCACCGCCATAATACTACTACTACAGCACCTCCTTATCACGACTAGATGACTTAAATGTCCATCGAAGGGGGGGGGGGGTAAGAAGAGGAATAGGAGAAGAGGAGATTTTTCTACTTCTAGAACCCATAATGTCATCAGTGCACACAGTCAATTAAACTCATACGCACACACACACACACACACACACACACACATATAAGATGTACAACTTAAAATTTTATTTAAACTGTAAGAAGCCGAAAAGTACTGAAGTCTTTTGTTTTTCATGAATAAACGTATTGTTATGTTGATGATGGAGAATACGAGCACCCCCTCTTCAGTTGTTTCATCCTCTACCACATTTGATCTATACCACAACTTACTTCTACTACTACTTCTACTACTACTACTACTACTACTAATACGCTGCTACCACCAGTACAAATTTAACCGGCACCATCAACACGATAGACTAATAAGGTTTTATCATATATTACATAGTATAAGTATAAAAGTATACACATTTAAAAAGTGATTATTATTTAAATTTAAGTATGCATAAATTATGTAAAATAGAATACATATATATATATATATATATATATATATTCATATTGTATATCAAACTATTAAACCTGTTGCCGTGCCATCCTTATATCCATCCTAAAATGTGAAGAATGAATGAATTTTTACTTATACATCTTCTTATGTGTTTTGTAGGAGTGACTGTTGGAATGGATAGGAGAACATATTTACAACAACATGAGTCAATAAATGGCAATAATAGCAGTTATGAGCTGCTGCTTTTCCAATTTGTCTGTAAGTGATGGCTTGCTGCTTATTCCTCCTCCCCCTTCTCTTCTTCTTCTTCTTCTTCTTCTTCTTCTTCCTCCTCCTCCTCCTCACCAATGCATCGATATGTCCGGCCACAAGATGAATTCCTACAAGTATGTAGTATACGATCAACGGTGAAAATTAATATACAACAACCAACAAACAACGGTATTGAGATAGACTCCTACATGTAGTAGTATACGATCAACGGGGACAATAAATAAATAACACATTATGTCATCACATCAATGACAGTATGATTATCAAGAAACCTCCTCATCATCAATATCTAGCTGTAGCAGCAGCACCTCTCTCATAATATATAGACAGTAAGTATTCCAAGAAACAGCAGCAACAACAACAACAACAACAACTAATACTACTACTACTACTTCTACCTCCATCAGGCATTATCTTTCTAACTTGATTTCGCATGCGATCTTGAAGGAGGAGGAGGAGGAGGAGGAGGCAGTCAGAAAAAGAAGAAGAAGAAGAAGAAGAAGAAGAAGAAGAAGAAACATTAGGGTTGGACAACAGATACTCTCACAACAAAATATACAACGTACTCAAACAATGTAGTAGTACAAGTATTAACACATTGTATTCTTGGTAATTATGAGAGAGCGAAAAGAGATCAGATTTTGCTATTTATGGGATGTGTAGTAGTCGAATGCAATGGAAAATATAACTAAAATCGCATATTATAAAATAAGCTCGATAGGTAAAATGAGGAATATGGCAATGTGAGAAGTAATAAAACGATAAGCAAGGGCTGTTGTATCTATCATCGATAAGAAGAATGGTGTACAAAGCTGCAGCGCATGAAGTATATGCAGCACCATCCCAACACAATAACCTGTAAAGTATAGTGTTTGATTATCGTTTCCTGAAAATGGTAGGAGGGGGTACAAAACGGAGAAGAGAAGAAGAAGAAGAAGAAGAAGAAGAAGAAGAGAAAGAGAGGATTTTGTCAATAATTCATTGGATTTGTACGCTGAACTACTACTTCCACGATTATTACTACCACCACCGGCAGCATGCATGTTATTATTATGCACCACAGTAGTACTAGTAATAGTATTTGTTGTTGTATCATTATCATGCTACAACCTCATCTATTTATCAACATGATATATTTTATAATTATTATCATTATTTAGTATTATTTGTATTACTACCAAGTGTCAAACCCATTGGCTCACTCGACGTATCACCTATTTTAAATTATTATTGTTGTTGTCATTTATTATTATTCATTCCACAGAAATAATAAAAGATGAATCATCATCATCATCATCATCATCATCATCATCCTCATATCTTGATTAATTGTGTAAGTAGTCTACTACCACCTTCCATATCTTCATAGATTGTATAGACCCACCCAATATCTTCTGATGCAGGTGCCGATGAGAATTCCTAGAAATTATGTAAATATTGTAAGATTTGACAACTTGATAATAGTTCTCCCATTATTTAACTGCTAGCACCATGATCATCAGGTAAAATGACCATCTTATATTTTTGAGCACAGAGTAGTGTGAGAAATAATGATGGTTTCATGATTCATTGTTAGAGATTATTTAAAGATCCAGAGTTTTCTTAAGCAGCACTCTTAACTGCATAGAGTACTAATAATACAGATAATCACCGCTAAGGATAGAAGAAAAATAGCAGCAGCCAAAGATACAACAGAGATAATAATAATATTAATAATAATAATAATAATATTTTTCTTTCATGAGAGACAAGAAAATATAGTAGTTGGTGGCATGTAGAGAGGGTTATGATGAAAAAGGAAGAAGAAGAAGAAGAAGAAGAAGAAGAAGAAGAAGAAGTGGCAATAATAGTAATAGTTGATGTATCATGCAGCAGATATCTCGTCATCATCATCATCATCATCATCATCACCCCTCCAGTGCCATTTTCCTTGGTAACCACAATATCATCCTCACTCTGATTAACATTAGTAGTAGGCATGATCATATGAACATCATCATAAGTTCTATTTATTCACACTTGTAGTTAGTTGTGTTCAGACTAACTACTTATCCTTCTCAATTCTTATTGTGGAGGGCTGATAGGGGAGATGTGTTCAATATACAAAATTGGGGGTTAATGTGATGGTAGCAGAAACTCTGTAGTAGAAGTAGTAGTAGTAGTAGTTGTTGTTGTTGTTATTGGTATTGTTGTAGTAATGGATTATTGTCATCGTATATATGCGCTACTCACGCTATCCATTATGTAGTTGTAGTGTTGTTGTTGTTGTTATTGGTATTGTTGTAGTAATGGATTATTGTCGTCGTATATATGCGCTACTCACGCTATCCATTAAGTAGTTCTTGTCCCATGGAGGTGTCATCGTGTTAAGTCCCGTCACATCTAATAGTAAGAGTTGTGAAAGAAGTGCTGGTGGTGGTGGTGGTGGTGAAAATGATGTAGATAATAACTACAATGCCCCACATACTACTCTTTAATTTAAACAAGTGTTACGTCGTACGTCTGCTAAATAGAATTATTCTCCTTTTCACCCCCTCCCCCTCCTCCTTTAGATAGTTGTGACATCGGAATAATCAATCTAACGAGGCATAATCATCATCGTCTAAATTCTGCTATGTCCGCAAGGGGGTTTCGTAGATTCATTTATTTGTAGTGATTCATTTATTTGTAGTGGCAAGAACGATGTTCAACAAATCGTCGTCGTGTTTATCATTAGAGTCCTTGGAATAGTGGTAGTACCAAAGTCATCATTCCTCAAACGTCCTTCCCATTCATCTAACATATCGGCCCGAGATTCGAGGAAAGTCTACTTTCATCAAAGAACAAATACACGAAGAATACACGTGATTCTGTATGTGTGTTCGGTGTTGCAATAGAAAACCAACTCAAACGTTTTTTGTAACTAACTTTGATGGTAATATGTGTACTGCTACAAGTGTAGTAGTGGTAGTATATGAATCTGCCGTTGTCTTCTTTTAAGAGGTAACGTTGTTGAGGCCTACTATACCGTAAAAACCAAGATCATAGCTGCAGTACCCCAGACTATCCGTCTAAATTTTCTTAAAATCATCATCCTAGAAGAAGAAGAGGAAGAAGAAGCAGCAGCAGCAGTAGCAGCAGCAGCAGAGGATTTTTCCCTCTGGGAATCACGACACCTCCCACCAATGATAATTTTATCATGACCATCCTCGCTATTTTCGCTGTCACCACTGTTTCCTCCATCTTTGGTATTATTATCATCGCATAATGATTCTTCTTTCACGGATGATGATGATGATGATGATGATGATGATGACATAATCGATTCTCCCCTCCTTCTTATGCTAAGTCGACGGATGCTGCTGCTGCTGCTGCCTGGAGATGATGTTGAGAGGCTCGGGATAATGATATCCGCTTCCTCCTCCTCCTCCTCCTCCTGCTGTTGCTCATGTGCGTTCTTCTTTCAGAAAATAATATCACACACACACACACAAGTATCAGGAATCAATACGTGAATTTCTTCTCCCTCGTCATGATCATCATCACTATCACCATCACCATCATCATCATCATCATCACTATCACCATCACCCAGCAACAGAACAAGCAGTAGCGAGTGAGTGAGTGAGTGAGTGAGTGAGTAGGTAGTTAGCATTACCGTGAATCCGTAAACATGACAACGGCTGTAGTGACGATTACGATGACTATTTACTGGCACGTGAAAGAGATTCCAGAGATCTATGCATTGCTTTGAGGAGGTAGTAGAGGCGGTGTTGGAGGGCTGCCATAACGAGCGGAGAGGAGTCGCCATTAGATAAAGAATTTTTCTTCACCCGGTGTTTAATGACAACAAGCAAGATTGCTGAACAGCTTCTAGGGGTCGATGAGGAGGAGGGAGGCTACTAACGGTCATGAGGAGGAGATCATCATCATCATCATTGTGAAGATGATAATGATCATCCTTGAGTGTACGAGTGGAAGATCTAAAAAGCAATGGAGCTCCACTTGGAATGCATGCCATTTTCACATGACGACATAAGTCTGAAGTAAAAAAAATGGGGATTACATGACATTTTCCCATTACGACATTATCGTAACTGTTCATTCTTTCTCTCAAGTTCCGAGCTTCCGAGCAGCATCCTTTGGAATCCCTTCAATTCACAGCCTTGAATCTTGAATCACGCTTCCAACTGCCCGTCTCCATTTGCTTTCCCCCCCTTGTGCACTCACTAAGTTCTGCTCCATGATCAAGTTGGTTTCGGTTGGCGTTTGAATTTTGGATCGTTCTTTCTACAGCGTAGCTTTCACCTTCGTGTGTTCATCATCTCCCACTTGTTCCCTTTTCTCACTTGGCGGACAGTTGGTTGCTTCGCCTGCATTCGGCCAGTTTGACACCTCGCATCTTCGTGGCTAGTTCACCTTGTTGCTTGCTTGAGGACCATCTTCACGTCATCAGCACAGCGTGTTGTCTGTGCATCAACAATGTTGAACGCACATTCCAGCATTGTGCGTTTCGTTCACTCCTCGCATCTCAGCTGCATGCACCATTGGCAATCGTCACTTTGTCTTCGTTCGTTCACTCGCGTGTTGATTGTGAACTGTCGCCGCATGTATCAGCCTAGCTGGTCGGGTCATTGATGAGCCGCCTCATTGCACAATTGCTGGCGTTCTTGCCATGGCTTGTCTGTCTGTGAACGTGCGTGGGTGTTGTGATCGACATCGATGGGTGTCTAGGCTAGGTGTGTTGTTCATTTCCAGTGCATGTGTTGTAATCCCAATCCATGCGCACTGGTGCAATGGGCGGCGCAGGCTAGCAGGGCGTGCCGTGTGTGTGTGCATTGTTCCAGTGTTTGGACATCGTGAGCACGCAGACTGGACAGCTAACACAACACCGCTATGTGACTGCATGTGCTGTGTGACACGCTAGCACGTGAAATGTAATGCACACAACAACACACATGCATGTGTGATCAGTGGTGTGTGCATGCCAACACATGGCTTGACTAGATGACTGCTAGATCTAGAGATGGTGCACAGATGGGCTAGGAATGTGTGTCAGCTACACGCACAGAGAGACACATGTTGTCCTCATCTAGTCATGCACATCTAGACATGGTGGCATGCACCATGTACGTCGAGCTAGCCTATCGGCACAATGATGTCACATCCACTGAAAATCGATCATCAACATGCACAGCGCTAGAGCGCAATGATGCAATGATGCCAGGAATGCACGTGATTGCATGCAGTGTGCATGATTTGCGACAACACCTGTAACACGAATAGTTGCGACATCGTGGCATCGCACGGGCATGGCACACATTGTACATTGTCGATGTCAACAACGAATAAAATGAGATATACATTACTTATGAGAATTTAAAATGATTCGTATTGATACAGGAATGGGACATAACAAGATAATAATTTAATTGACACACCTGACGGACTACATTATTTTTGGGTAATCCCATTGTTCGAATGCAGAATTGTCCTATATTACTACTAGATAAATGGATCTTCTAGAAGTTTAGGTGCGGGAGTTTTTCCTGATATACACATTATTATTATAAACTGATTTTGGTAATGAAATACTTGAATGGGTATTATCATGATGTGATGATTCACCTTCATAGTCCAATGATAAACACAAAAGGCGAATAAGAATAACAAATGTAACGCTACACTGGCCCTCCACGTACAAAGAACCTGAACGACGAAAATTCAAAAAATGATTTGAAACAAATTGAAGAATGATTTTTAAGACTGCTTATTATTGATTGATTTGTACACCACTACAACATTCTAATCATTCGTTGATTAATAATACCACAGCTCCTCCCACCACCACATTCTCATCATCATCATCATCATCATCATTCCTTCATTAATTAATTCAATAATACCACAGCTCCTGCAAGCCATAACCACATGTGCAGTCCTAACCCTTCCCCATATCCCCATCTATGTATTGTGGATGATCAGATAAATAATATTAATATAAAGATAAGATGATGATGATGATGATGATGATGATTAAGCAAGTAAGCAATGGGACAAAAAAGTCATCATCTCTCTCTTCCTCATCAAATTACTTCCGTGATAGATGAATTAATAACCATAACCCTAACGTACTACCCTTGTGATTGTTCATCTGCTATTCCACGACGATCATCGTTACTTCCTACATAGTAACAAGTAGTAGTTTTAACAATCAAATCAAATCAAATAACTAACAAGTCGTACAGTAGATAGTAATGAATTTGAGTGTATCGTTGATACCTCTGCCTCCCCCCATTATTTTCTTATTGGATTTTCGACTACGTGTGTGTCGCCGAAGTTGCAACAACGACCGTGGCAAACCACCTTCAGAATACATTAGGCCAACAAATAATGCATTGGTGAACTACAAAAATGAATAATATTCGATTGTCGTTGTTGTTGTTCTTGTTGTTGTTGTTGTTGTTGTTGTACAAGAATGAATAATATTCGATTTTTATTGTAATTGTTATTATTATTATTATTGTTGTTGTTGTTGTTGTTGTATTCTCTCTCTCTCTCTCTCTCTCTCTCTCTCTCCCGTGAGGTGCTACATACTCTCCTCCTTCCTCCTCCTACTCCTCCTACTACCACTACCTCTGCGAGAAGAGCTTCCACTACTACTTCCTTTCTTACTTCTCCACAACCAAACGACCTAAGAATAAGAACAACAACAATTTGTTGCACTCTCAAGATATTCAGTTATAATCTTATTATTTTTCACTATCTTGTTCTTCTCCTGACCTCGTCGATTCCAGATACAACTAGTACAAAGTATGCCAGGCAGTCCCAACTGAAAGGAGCACAACAGCAGCAGCAGCAGTAGTAGCAGTAGCAGTAGCAACAGTAGCAACAATTCAGAAACACCACCACCACCACCAGTCATAGTAGCAACAGTAGCAACAATTCAGAAACACCACCACCACCACCAGTCATAGTAGCAGTAGCAGTAGCAACAATTCAGAAACACCACCACCACCACCAGTCATAGTAGCAGTAGCAACAGTAGCAACAATTCAGAAACACCACCACCACCACCAGTCATAGTAGTGATTATAATAATAATAATAATATCAATTTTAATAATATAGTTCACTGCAAGATCCTCTTCTTTTCGTCAGAATAATAATGAAAGATAATGAAAATGATGACGTGCTCCTATCTGATGATTATCATGTGACATGCTATGCCATGGATGACAAATAAACATACAAAGAGACAGATAGAGGGGGTGGGGGGTTATGCTTGTGCTTAATAGATATAATGAGTCTGCAAATAAGCATAATACATATACAATTTATAGCACCCGCATGATTCAAGTAACTGCACCGAGACCCCGGCAACAAATACGACCATTCCTGGAAATCAAAGAATAATAATAATAAGTGAGAATTTATGATGATGACGAAGAAGAAGAAGATGATGATGATGATGATGCTACTAATATGGATACTACTACTACTACCCCTACTACTACGACTACCTGCAAACACCCCAAGATCGATCCAATCCCAACGTTCCCACCCCGAGAAAAGCTCTAAGCTATGTGGGTTGAAGAATCCTTCTCCAATCATACCACCGCTAACTGCTAGGAGGCAGCAGCCGTGCATTCAAATATCATCATCGTCAGTCAGTCAGTCAGTCGTCATAGTTTTCGATGATATAAACCAACAAAAAGAAGAAGAACTAGTAGTAGTAGTAGTAGTAGTAGTAGTAGTAGAGCAAAGAGAGATGAGCAGGAGCATCAGAACTAGCTCGCAATATGATGATGAAGATGATGATGATGAGCAAGGACATTCAATATCAACGGTTGGTTAGCTAGTAAGTACGTAGCTCATACTTGGAGTCGTGGAATAGTCATCATATAAGGAGGAGAAGGAGAAGGAAACAAACAAAGAACACTAATTATTATTATTATTATTATTACTGGATCGACTGCTGGAGTAATTGTTGTTATCATCGCTTAAATCAAGGATCTTAGTAGAAGAAGTGGTAATAGTATTGATAGTAGCAGTAGTAGTAGTAGTAGTAGTAAGAAGAAGAAGAAGAAGAAGAAGAAGAAGAAAAATAAGAGAGAAGAGGGGAGAGGGGAGAAGATCGATAGTTACACGTTCGTGCATAAATAGAATAATACACAGTGATTTTATACAACATTTAGTATGTCTAGTACCTCCTCTCCGCTATCATCGTCATCATCAGCGTCATCGTCATTATTATTGCAAACAGCAGCAGCTCTATCACCACTCTTTTCATTTTCTCGATTCTGACCACACCAATTCGAAGTTATTAAGCTTATCAAATCATAATATCATGATAAGGGAACAAAGGACTGATATTTCTTTATAGTAGTAGTAGTAGTAGTAGTAGTAGTAGCATTAGTATCTTACACGGCTGCTGCTGTAAATCGTGGAACATTTATTGGATAGATCATGGGATGATGATGATGATGATGATGATGATGATGATCTCTCCTACCGATTGATATGATAAGATAAGATAAGCGAATATGATGATTATGATGATGATGATGATGATGATGATGGTGATGATGATACTCTCAGATGTGTGTACAACTGAAAAGGAGAAATACTAAGAAGAATGGACTACTTCTGGTAGCCAAAACAACAATTTTCTCATATACTATTCAAATCATCATAGAACAACAATTTCTCTTTAACACTACTCAAATCATTAGTACCTCAGTAGACTACTGCTATTACTTCTCGTAACCAAATAAATACTACTACTCCTCAAATCATCATCATAGTACTTACTTCGGCGTGAGATAGAAATCTGAAATAAGACGATTGCCTGCACCTGAACGTTGGTTGATTCATGAGTGAGACTACATTTGCGATCATGATCATCATAATCATGATGATAATGATCATGATGATGGTGTAAAATCGTTAAAAAGTGCTTCTTACTCTCTTTTTGATTCTCTCTCTCTCTCTCTCTCTCTCTCTCTCTCTCTCTTTCCCCCCCTCTCTCTGCAGCATCATCTCAGTGTTGTTCAAAGTACCACGCTGATGAGCGAAGGTACTCGATCCATGCGGTTTGAGTCCTCGCAATAAAGAATGTCACCCATACAACCCATAACCAAGCAACCTGATGTGGTAGTAGTAGTAGTAGTAGTAGTAGTAGTAAGGATATCATGATGATCAACAGTGTACTACCATTTGTTGTATTACTAGTGAAAGTGGTCTATTCCTTTCTCCTCATCTATCATGAATTATGTTATTGCAATACACGCAGTCTTCTCTTCTTCTCGCAAGAACAGCAGCAGCAGCAGCAGCACCTGGTTCCATCCACATTGGACCCAAACTAACACTAATTCAGGAATCCCAAGGAGGAATATAGCACACCTGATGATGATGATGATGATGATGATGATGATGATGAACATGATGATGGGAATATTATTCAATGATGATGATGATGATCATGATAATGTTCACAATAAATAGTGTTGTTATATGATAATGATATGTGTGCAGTCTTTGTATAGATATATGTTAAGATATGTGGTGTGTGTGTGCATAGTATATACGCGAGGTAAATACCAGACATAAATTAGAAGATTTCCTATGAAGACGCCAAAGCATTGCCCTCCCTCTTTGCACTGAGCTGTAAGCTTTAAAAAGACGACGATGGATATATTTGGATCATTTGTGTAGTAGTAATAGCAGTAGTAGTAGTAGTAGTAGTGGTAGTAGTAGTAGCAGTTGTAGTTACGAGATGAATTCAACACTCTGTCACGACAACATCGCTGTTATTATCGCCGAATAAAGCACATTTATTAATTTTAAACATGCAGAGAAAACCAATTGTTCATCAGAAGAAAAACGGATGATGATGATGATGATGATGATGATGATGATAACCTTACCTTTATTAAACGGGCAGGGGGATTAAACATCCCCCATATGGTACCAACACCACCGCTCACGCAAATAACCTAATACAAGCATCATCATCGATGATGAGTTCGTCGTCGTCGTTTTTCATTGCTGCTTGCTTTTAAGCAGGAGTCAGTCAGTCAGTCAGTACGTGATAATAACACAACCTACCTGATCGAAATATGCACTCGTATCTCCATCCCAACTCGTCGTTTCATCCCTGAAGTCTTCTTCATCTCCATTATCAGCATGCTACAAGTGTAAATAATCAATATATCAATCGACGATTGTGCATCAGAAACACGTAATTTGATACAATGACACTAATATTTTACATGATCATGGTAAACGGTTTCTCAATGACACTAATATTTTACATGATCATCATGGTAAACTGTTTCTAAGGTAGTAATAACCTGCTGCTGCTTCTCGGCATCTAGACGAGTTACGACGACGTATGTTTCAAGTTTCAATAGATCCCACTGCAGCACCAGACAGAAAGAAAAGAAGTAAGGTGATGATGATGATGATGGTGTGAGAACAAACGTGACGTAAGAAAAAGAAATCCACTCAAACTGGAGCTGATGTAAGTAGGGTTGTTAGGGGGGAAATGTGTGAGAACCAACCCCGTAAGAGAACATTTAGGGGAAATGTGTGAGAACCAACCCCGTAAGAGAACATTATAGTTAAGTAGTGTTATTAATTGCACTACTACTATATATTTGCATCATATCATCATCATTATCATCATCATCATCATTATCATCTCTATGTTCTAGAAGAAGTCTACTACTACTACTACTACTACTACTTTGCATGTCTCAGCATCAAGTAGTCCGTTACGAGAGCGTCAGGATCAAGCTCCTAATGATAACAAATAAGTTTGATTCAACTCAGAATTCCCCGAAACCCCTTCCCTTCAAAAAGTGTGTGGCAAAGGGAGAACCTGTAAGCTAAGGAACAACCCTGTGCCCTGAAAAGGAGGAGGAGGTGGAGGAGGAGGAGGAGGAGGTATCATCAATTTCAGATAAAATGATGATGTTGTTATTATTCTTCGAAGACAACAATGGGTGACTACTACGATGATCAATATGTAGTAGTAGCATCTTTCCCCTTTCATTCACACCTTAATTGAGTTCGGGTGGTCAGGAGAGCAAGGAGAGATTTCGTCTCCTGTAGCAACTACTTTCAAATCTGCTTGTAGGAAGAAAGCAGCGACATCGAACACAACTGTAGTAAATACATTGGGAGCGTTTGGCAAAATGGTATTGAACAAACCATCTGCTTTTCTCCCAGGATCACTCAATTCTCCCTCGTAAGCACCGTTGCCACTACGTGTTAGTCGTCGTAAAACTTGAGCGAGCTCAGGCAAGTTTTGTTTCAAATGTGGTACTAGATAATGTACCCGATTGGAGAATTTGCTGCTCTAATTTCAACGGGATGTGGCCTGTTCGAAAAGAGGAGGAGATTTTGCATAAACTACGTCACTGCTTCTTCTTAGATCATAGGAACTAATATTGCTCCTTCTCCTTGTTTGTTGTCACACACAATAAATAATACGAAAATTGAAAACACTGTAGTAAGAGTACTCTACACACCCTCCAGGTACAATGGAGGCTCTTCCTCTCCATCGATGATGATCTATACTGTCCCACGAGAGTATCGTCGCTGAAATATTGACCCGACGACGACGACGACTCACATTATCAACAACCAATACTACAACATTTCAACGTGATAATATTTTCATAGAAGGGGATTTTGTTTGCCCATACCAGGCTTTCGTTCCCAAATTCAGAACCACTTTAGTTCGGTCCCCCCCCCCCCTTCATGCTCAACTTTATTATTTCATGCACTAAGTCTATAAAATGTTTTACTAAAGTGGAAATTATCCATTTATTTTGATTCTACACCTTGGAGAGAAGTGACTGTAGCAGTGGTGAGGACGGTAGCGACGATGATAAGTCTAACAACATTTCTCGGGCATGGACAGAAGAATGGGCAGGACGATGACGGCGGAGGGATGAAAGAGCGATGATGGCGAGGACTTAGTATGTCAAAATACGGATAAGCTGACATCGGTATTTGTGAATGCGATTCTAGAGCGGTGCCGCGAAGGGTCTTCCCCCCCCCTCCTCTCTATTTTGTCTCTTTATTCCCTTCTTCTTCCTCCTTCCTCTATTCTCCTTTGTAGGGAGCCGATGATGAACTCCCAAAAAGTACATGTATTAAGATGCAAAAGCAACAAATTATTACCCCAAACAACACAAAAAGGAATACCTTTTTGACAAAATAATGCGTCCACAGGAAAAATAATCGAAATATGAAAAGCAAACAGCTGTAAAGGTGTAACTAAGGAGATTTCATCAAATAAATCCTGCTCTTGAAGATGGTTGTGATGAAAAATGAAAAAACATAGAATCAGATTTAAGTCATAAACTCTCCCGGGGTGGGATTAAAATGGATAGCTCATCCAACCGGTATTTACGGTAACAACAAACAAATGTCCGAGTACATACCTTTTTTAAAAGGTAATACTCGTAGATCTATGATGTGAAAAGTCTTTGTATTTATTTCAAAACGACCTACAAGAATTTAAGAATTCAATCCAGTAAGATCTCATGCAATGTCCTTGCAACTACTGCGACGACAAAGGCAGAACACTCTTATCAGGATTTTATCCAACATTAAAACTAAGACGAGTCCAAGATATTTTATGTTTGAATGGCATAGTGACCTCTTATAGCCGTAATGCAAGACATTTTGCTTAAATTACTCTCGTAGATGCTGGTTTTAGGTCATTCTTCCCCTTTCCACGCGTTTTTTGCTTAGGTTCAGAGGAAAAGGGGCGGGTTAATAAATACTGCGAGCAAAGCTTCCTCTCTCCACCGCGTGGCCCACAGACCGGCCTATCTCCCCGCCAGACTCTCCTCTAATATTCTGCTGGAATAGGAAACTTAACAGCTAAGAATGTCTGACGGTCCGAGATTAATGTCAATTTAAAAAAAAAATATGAGAGGGCAGAAAAAAGAACACCTACAAACCTAAGAATGTTTCATACCGTTTAATATTTAATCTCATGATTAGATCTAACTTTCATATGTTACTTCCAGCCAAGAATAACGACTCCAAGGAGCGCTGGTTCGAAGAATATTTCACGTTTCCATTTTCATCGGAGCTGAGTTAATATTTTTTTTCTAGGCGAAGAGAATTCGATATCGCTGTCCCAAATGTCGCTCGCGAGCGGCACAGTTTCATTAGTGAGAATGGAGATGAAGAACCAATGGTGAATAATGTTGTCGTCACCAGCCGGTATACATTGTGGAACTTTCTCTTCTTGAATCTGTGGGATCAGTTTCATGAGGTTTCAAACGTATACTTTTTCTTCATTGGAATCCTGCAGCTAGTCCCAGCGATATCGGCATCTCAAGGTATTCCTGATATCTACATTCCTCTCTCTTTCATCCTGACCGTCAGTGGTATCCGAGCTGCTGTGGATGACTATGCAAAGCATAAAGAGGACGCTGCCAGAGCCAGAAAACCTTACTTGGTTTACTGCCCTCACACTGCTAAAAATAGTCCTGGGAAGACAGAAAAACGAAAGAATGGCATTGTTTCAAAGGCACCGACGCATTATTTCTACAAACCTTCTGGTGATTTATGTTGCGGTGACATCATCATGATCAATCAAAACGAGGTGTTTCCTGCCGATATACTGTGCATTGCGACGGCACATGCAAAGGGGCATAGCTTTGTAGAAACTGCCAGTCTTGACGGGGAAACGAATCTAAAAGTGAAAGAAGCAGTTTCAAGCATCCATACTAATTTGCCGTATCAGAAGATCAATGTAAGCCCCATTTATGTAAATGAGTGATGTTGTAATCTAACAATATGTTTTCCATCACCTACCTCTAGGACGACGAGAAAGATGAACAGAAGCGCAAGGCTGCAATATATTCTGCAGTTTCTCAAGTATCTGCACCCTTGAAGGATCTGAAAGGGAAGGTGGTTTATGGGGAACCGGACAAAGACCTCGAGAAATTAGTAGGAAATATAAGTATCACTCTTCCTAATCAAGAAACTGAGCCGGTAAAACTGAACGAACGAAATTTGCTCTTGAGAGGAACCAAGCTGAAAAACACGGCGTTCATCCTGGGTATAGTATTGTACGTCGGTGTTGATACTAAGATTCGCAAAAACAACGAGAAAGAAGATGGAGCTGAATTGAAGAAGAGTGCAATATTTCGAAAAGTTAACACTTTGTTACTCTACATGCTTGGCCTTCAAATCGGATTGTGTGTCCTTGCTGCAATCTACTCGGGAATCTGGCAAGATGATAATAAAGGCGCTGCGGAAGGATATCTGTTTCTTGACGACAATATTGCTGGTCTTGCCACTCTTCGCTTCTTCACTTGGTTCATCGTCCTCTCGCAGCTTGTCCCCATCTCTTTGGTTGTCACGTCGGAGTTGACGAAAAAGTTCCAGCAATTGTTCATGGAAAGGGATGTCGAAATGTGGGACGACGTTCGAGGACCATTAAAAGTAAATTTTGGCCAGATAAGTGAAGACTTGGGGCAGATCGAATATGTGTTTTCTGACAAAACTGGGACCCTAACACAGAATAAGATGGAGTTTCGATTGGGATTTGTGGGAAAGGAAGCGTATGGATCATCTGAAACTGATATTTCAAAACGTGTCAAAGCCAAGGAAAGTGGTATGAAGATGCCTAAAATCAATTGGACCAAACGAGTCCAAAAGCACGAAGAAGAAATGAAGGGTGTGAAAGGTGGAATTTCGTTCCCTGAGGAGATGAAACAGAAAATGATCCAAACAATGTGGAGTCCAGAGACCAAAAATTCACGGCAAGCACAGCTTGTGCGGAACTATCTTACCCATATGGCGATTTCTAACACTATTACTCCCGTCGCTGATGGCGACAAAATTGTGTACAATTCTTCCTCACCTGATGAATTAGCGCTGTGCAACTTTGCTCGCCACATCGGGTTTAAATTTGTAGCACGAAGTGGAGCTGAAGGTACTGCAATCGTTGTCGTTGAGGAAGATCAACTCGGGACTAAAGTAAAAAAGCAGTATCGTCTTCAGGCGGTATTGCCTTTTGATAGTGTAAGGAAGAGAGTCACAGTGATTTATTCTGATGTGGATCGTAAGGAGGTTTGGTTGATGTGCAAAGGGGCAGATTCTTGCGTGGAGCCCCTCATCAAAATGTCCCCTGAGGCTAAGGTTGCAGAAGAGCAAAAATCACTATCTCAGGATATCAATACGAAGTTACTGGAAGCTAGCAATTTTGGCCTACGAACCTTGTTAGTAGCAGAGGCTAAAAAACCTTTCAGCTGGTGGGAGCAAAGGCGCGGGGATTACATTGCAGCAAAGGACCTACAACCTAAGGGCAAATCAAAAGAGGACAAAAACATAGTCAAAGAAGAACGAAGGAAAGCGTACAGGAAAATTGAAGTTGAATCTGAGATGTATCTTCTCGGGGCGACTGCTATAGAGGACCAACTGCAGCATCTAGTACCTGAATGTATTGAAGACTTACTCGAAGGTGGTATCAAAGTATGGATGCTTACTGGTGACAAGCGAGAGACCGCTAAGAATATTGGAATGGCTTGTAACCTGATTGAACCGGATATGATCGCTCTCAAGAAACCAAAAGACGTCACTGGAAAGGGTGCGTTAGATAAATTTCGGATAAATTCTGCAGAAGCTCTATCACAAAACAGACTAATTGAGATAACGGGCAAATGGGCAAAACTCAAGATCGATAACAAGGCACTTTTAAAACTTTTTCGAATGATTGACAAGAATGGCGACGGGAATGTTTCCCTGAGCGAACTTAAAATGATCCTCAAGTATCTGAAACTTCCAACAGATCATCAGCTTCTTGATACCCTTTCCGGTAATGATGGCAAAATTACGTCAAAGGAGTTTGTCGACTTCATTCAAGGAACAGATATTACTATGATGAAAGCCATTAGGGAGGATATCAAGGCTGGAGAAAAACGATATGAATCTATCATAAATCATGACTTGGAACCTGTTTCCATGGTTGTGGAAGGGGGGGGGGAGGACAGTGCTTTAGGTAAAATCTCCATGGCACCTTCGAGGGATCAAATCCGACCAAGGGAGACGGGTATGGTTGCGTGGGTGAAATCTCTACTGTGTCAAGAGGAGGAAATTCCAGAATTGAGCAAGAAAGACTACGAATTGTTCGCCCTCAAAGAACAGTTCTTCGAGCTAGCTTCCAAATGTAAATCTGTGATTGCATGTCGCTGTACCCCTAGTCAAAAAGCGTGGATTGTTGAAGAGATGAGAGAAAGAACAGGGGCTGTTACACTTGCAATTGGAGACGGTGGAAACGACGAACCAATGATTAAGAAAGCAAATGTAGGAGTTGGAATTTTTGGAGAAGAGGGTTCAGCAGCAGCACAAGCTGCTGATTATGCATTCGGTCAATTTCGATACTTGCATACCTTGTTGTTTGTTCATGGAGCATGGTCATATGAACGCATCTCGATAATGGTACTGTATATATTCTATAAGACTGCAATCGCAGCGACCATCATGTTCTTCTTCGGATTCTTCTCGGCATTTTCGGGACAGCAACTTTTCAATGCTTGGATTTTCTTGTTTTACAATGCTGTCTTCACCGCATTACCCATCATCGTGGTTTCTGTCCTAGACCAAGGTCTCCCTCGCGCAGAGCTCGAAAATACTCCTAAAGCATACCGCAGCATGATATCTCGTGGACAGTTGTTTGGAGCAAGGATCTTCTTCCGCTGGATTATGAATGCTGTAGTTCATACCTCCATCATTTTCTTCACTGCATTCTGGGCTTTAGATTCCAATGGGGTCACATTCTCTAACGGTCAAGTACATGGCCTGTGGCTAACGAGTATGACTATATATACGATTACTGTCTTCACTGTATCTTTCCGTCTTGTATTTGAGATGAGATCAATTACATGGATTCACCACTTCTTCTTCTGGGGTTCACTAGCTGTTTTCATCCTCTTCGCTATCGCTCTGAATCTGAGTCCCCAATTCAATCCAGATCTTTATTATGTCGTATTTGCAATGTGGGCAAATCCCCAGGCCTGGCTTACGTCTATTCTTGCAGGCAGTTTACCTTTACTGGTAGACCTTGCAATCGTAGGCGTCAAAATTGAGTTTTTCCCGAGTTATGTGGATTTACTGAGAGAAAGAGCTTTGTCTAAAAAATTTGTCAAGGAAGAAGAGGCAAAAGAGACTTATAGATTCGCTCCAAGACAAATGCGAAGAGCAGAAAAGCAGCACAAGAAACAGGTACTGGAGATAAAGGAGAAGTTGGGACAAGCAAAGCAACGTGCGCAATCTGATGTGAGTATGAGTGGCCAGCAGGAATGGATTATTAACACATTGCTACGGTGGCACGACATGACCGGTGCAATCTATGATGCAACCGAGGAAGCTGCTTCTGTTCTGGCTCTTGACACTGCTGACATGAATGACGAAAAAAAGTCTTCCTGATTTCCTCTAGGTTACTGTCACCAAATAGTCAGTTGATCAGAATGTGAATGTGAAATGTGATGCGAAAAGCGTGTAACATAGCCTTTCTCTAGATCTCGTCACACATGCCTGGATGCAACGAAGCCAGCTAGTTCATCACATGCCAGCTGCTGCAGCTCACACCAAGTGAAAACTCCCAAAGAGAGTTTGTGTCTGTTCATTGCGCCCATGCTAGCATTCCTGCGTGTGCAACGCATGAGCATGTGTGCACCAAGTCTTCATGTGTGTCTTCTTGTGTTCTGGTGTTCCTTCATGGTCTTCCACAAGTCCGTCAAACCCGGCAACGACGGGGTTTTGAACAGTGCAGCGCTTTGCGACGCGCTTTGAAGCAGCAGGCAGTTGCAGCCAGTCAAAGAAAAGTCATCAGAACTTGTCCGATGGCCAAACCTGAAAAAATGACCGAAATGATGTTGACCAAAATGTCCATTTTCAAGGCCTCAAAGTGTGAAAATTCACACCCGCGTTTGTTCTCTGCCACATTTTGAATGCTTTTGCGTGTGCGTTTGACCAAGTGTGACATGCTGCACGAAAAATTTCAAAGAAATGTGAGCAAATCCAATGTCCATTGCATCACATGACGCGCTTGGTCGCGCGCAAAAGCTTCCAAATGCGCACATTCTGGCGATTCGTTGCAGGTTTGACGGACTTGTGTCAATTCCCACACATCTGGACACGCACCAACTGATCTCACTCATGCAGAGGTCGTGTTCTGTGCGTGCAAATTTTGCACGTGTGCACCTGCGACAAGCCAGCAAGCACATTTCAGCCATTCTCATTGTGAGAGCTGCTCTGATTGCAGCGCCCGATCGAAATGGCTAGTAGACCACTCACGCGCCAGTGAAAGGTCAGGGTCAGGGTTCATTCCGAAAAGAGCTTCAAATCTCAAGACGAGAACTGCTTTCTCTGCTGGTTTCCCTCCCTAGCTCCATGATTTGCACAACTTTCAGATGGATCGCCCATGCTAGCTGATCAGCATGGCTAGCTTGACAGTTCCGAAGAGGTCAGGATTTTCTCCTGGGCCACAACCAAAGTGACGACCAAGGTTAGGGTTAGGGTTAGGGTTAGGGTTAGGGTTAGGGTTAGGGTTAGGGTTAGGGTTAGGGTTAGGGTTAGGGTTAGGGTTAGGGTTAGGGTTA
>ADNK01003020.1:0-21749 GCA_000320545.1 Bigelowiella natans CCMP2755 | reverse complement strand
TGTGGGCCAGTTGTGGGACAAAACCCTTTTAAATCAAATGGGGGAAAGGCTTCTTTTAATTAAAGTTTCTTTTTCTTTTTTCCCGTTTTTTCCTTTTTTTTAAAATCCCCTTTTCCCCCCCCCCCCCTTTTTACCCCCACACGCACATCATTATAATGCCTCACGAATCCTACTACCCCCCCCCCCCCCCCCAAGAAAAAAAAAGAGTACGAACGTACATCCGGTAGCAGAAAGTTTAGGAGGGCCCACAGCTCATGCAAATTATTTTGCAGCGGTGTGCCTGTGATCAATAGCCGGTGCTTTGAGGGAAAAGACCGTACGACTTGCGAAAGCAAAGCCTCCTACAACAAAAAACATATAGAAGACAGCATATGAGGGAATATTACCAAGACGATGATCTAGGACTGGCATCATATTGGGTGAAGATTGATTGATTTCTCGTCCTTAATGTTTGGTCATCATCATCATCATCATCATCATTTTAGGCAGCCAGCAACCTCGTTTTTTATTCTATGTGCCTCATCGATATAAATGTAATACCTACACACACAGAACGAGCAAGAAATAGATGGCGTAGTGTCAGTAGTGTGGATGAAAGGTAAAATAGTTGGTTAAATGATCAAAGGTAAAGAAACCTGCGGCGGGAAGAACCCCACAATAGACATAAATAATGTTTAATAATGACAATAATATATCAGATATTTTCATCATGGCATTCTTCCTACAGCCGAGACAAAAGCAGCATCGGTTCTAGCAATCTCTCCTCCTCCTACCAGTTGATCTTGGACATGCAGCTTTTCTCCCTCACGCACATCGAGTATGTTGTGACGCATACGTCTGTGCTACCTACTTTAGGCTTTAAATGTACACGTTCCTCCTTCGATCCTGCCAATAGTTGTTTTCCAGGAAAATCTCAGGACGGCAGCACCTCTTAATAATGCGAGATTATAGCATGACAGTTTCGTTTCTTCTGCTGGCGAGCATTTGGCAGAGGCAACATCACTCATCATTCATAGTCGGTACTATCAGCAGTTAGTCAACGAAGAATATTCTGCTGAAACGACGCGCTTAATATAACTACCGTGAAAGAGCATGCAGGAGAGCGAGGGGCACCTGCAGATGGTAGGCGGCATGTCATCATCGTCGTCAGAAGTGTTGAAAGAGATAATAGTGATAATCGCACTAAACAGACCATCGTTTGAATTCTCGCATCCAGTTACCGCTGGTACTCTTTGGAACAATCACGAGGTGGGGGCCACACACCTGACGAATATATTTTCATAACACTGAGCAGCAGCAGGAGAAGGAGGAGGAGGAGGAGGAGTAGTCACGGAGGTATACCTTACGGTACTGCTTGAGGTAGGCTAATAAAGAGATCGATTCGAGTGTCTTCCCAAGGCCCATTTCATCTGCCAGAATACCTGCAAAAGGGGTGATGTCAAACGAAGGGAAGTTTCTGCACCAGAGAGAATGTGTGAAGTCAGTAAACACAGTACCGTTGCAGCCGATATCATGGAGCCGTATCATCCAGTTGAGCGCGTTCAGTTGGTATTGTCTCATTGTCCCAAATTCAATGTTCGATGGCTGGGTCATCAACCGGACCTGCGTTATTTTGATGGGGGAGGGGAGAGAGGAGGATTTGTGAATTTAAATTTTGGGATGACTAGCTCGCTTTGTAGTCGCACTCTCATTATGGCTTCATCATATGTAGGCATCCCAACTCATTGCGTATATTTGTATAAAAGTGAGAAGAACCCGTTGTCATATTTGATTATACAGCTGCACTAATTAGCACCGGATCGAGAGTTTCATCACTGCCTTCTTGCTTCAAGAGGATAGCATCCTAATGGGATAAGTAAAGGATAACGTCTGGGTTAACTGGAAACAATGTAATCGTGATCTGGTGGTACTACCTCCTCGGATTCCTGCATGCGGCCTCTTCTAGAACTCGATCCTTTTTTCTTATTGTTAGAAGAACTGGCACAAATAAAAAGCATTTCGCCGTCAGAAAGCTGCGTTGAAAAAGCGCTGGCCAACACGCAACACGAACGGGATCACACCTCATATTCATCTGGCGCTTCCCAGCTACGAATTCAGCAAAAACTTTTGATCGCTGTAGTAAATCGTCAAGTTTTTTCTCTGCTTTAGCTTCTTTTGTTTGATTACCATTAACCTGAAAAATACGGCATCTGACATCAGCTGTCAGCTTCTCGTCGCCGTCAGTCAGTCTTTTTGACGGCGTGTGGACTTTTTTGCTTTATGATAACTACCTTCTCTGGAGCATCTATCTCCATCTCCTTAACTTTATTCACCGCTTGGGTCGGCGGTTGGGAGGTTTGATCCTTGTTTCCATTGTTTACGTTGTCTTGTGAACGCGGCTGCCCATCGACTGTGCACTTGGCGGCATCGTTTGGTGTTTGAAACGGCTTAGAGTCGGCCTCCATGGTTCCGTACTTTTTGCAATAGGCCTATAAGAGTAACTCTTGGTCTCTGCTTCGGGTGTACTCTATGAGGCTCTTCCCTTGAGGCCAAGGTTTCAGGTGGCGGGAGCTTTTGTGCTCTGGCGCCAGAGAAAGAGAGAACGGAGACTATCAGCACCGTCAGATTTTCGACAGAAATATTAAGAGGTTTTAGGGATACAGTCATTCTCTTTGTTATCCGCATGCAAAAATTATGTTGCTGCTCTAATACCGCATAGATGAATAGAGAGTATAGATGTTTCGCGCTAAAAAAGTGAACCAAAGAACCTCAACAAAAAATGATCCTTGCGACAGTCGAGCTCACGCAAGTTTGCTGTCACGTCGCATCCAATCACTTCTTTTTTCAAATTTTCAGAAACTAAGGTGCTGAGAGCAACTTCGCTAATTTAGATGCATTTGTTTTCATCTATGCGACATGGTCTATTCGCTATTCTGACATTAATTCTTATGCGTTCATTGTACGGACGAACGGCCATGAGAGGAAACCAAGAGCTGAATAGCCGGAAACGCCACAATGTCCTCCAAACCTGCCACATCAAGACTTCCAAAGGACCTACCACCGCTTCCTGAAGATGAACGCAAACAGGCAGAAACTAACGTGATAATGGGTGCATATCCCCACCTTCATGAAATTATCGAAGGGACGATCTATTTGGGGAATGAACGCGTGGCGGGCCATGTGGCTCGTTTCGAGGAAGACGATGAGAAGCTGGTCAATGGTCTAAAAAAAACACTTCTTGATCGCAATATAGGTGGAATTGTGAGTTGTGTTCCGCGATCAAACAAATTTGAGAAAGACTTTAAGTACTGCAATGTTCCTCTGGGCGACAATCCTAAGGAGAAATCTAAGCTTTCGAAAATCTTTTCGGATTCATTCGAATTCATCACGAAAATCATAAAGGAAAAGAAGGCAGTTTACATCCACTGCAACATGGTAATAAATAGTGTCATATGAATGAGATCAGCTACATACACTATGGATTAAACTTGTTTCTATGTGGATTACTTAGGGGATGTCGCGAAGTGCTACGGTGACCATTGCGTATTTGATGAAGAAAAATGCTTGGTCATTTGAGAAGGCCTATATGTACACAAGAAAAATTCGTAAAATTATTACTCCCAACGAAGGGTTTTGTGAAGCTCTTCTCTCTCTGGAAAAACAATTGGTTCAAGAAGGAAATGAACTTGAATTTCTGTCGGCTGATGGCGACTGATGTGCGTTGCATGTGAGACAACACAAATTCTGCTGCACGGGCTGTGAACCGGTCTACCGGCACATAATTTCACAGAAGCTTGCGTAGCTAGACGTGAGCGCAGCGCACATACTCGTGTGCTCCTCTATGCTAGTCCTGGTGGCATGGACTCATCTGTTTGTCCTCTGTCCTCGCGACAATGTTGTGACACGCGGCCACACAATTTTTTTGTCATCCCCCCACGCTCTAGCGCTAGCTGTGGCTAGCACGCGCACGGCTGTGTGCAACACGCTGGCCGAGTTTTTGTCTTCATGTGCGTGACGTGGATGCACGTGGACGAGTTAAAAAAATTGAAACTGTCTGGCTGCCTCGGCTCACGTTGCTCACACGTGTCGACACGCACGTGCCTGTTTTCACTCCTTGAAAAGGGCTCGACACGTCAGGCACTTTTTCTTGCGATTGCATCGATCAATTCGTTCCTCGATGGCTCGCATCATTTTCCTCAAGTTCACTGTTGTGTTGGTTCAGAAGGAGAAACAAGAAGGAAAAAAGGAAGGAGAAGAAGAAGGAGGTGCTCATGACAGACGTGCAATGTGACACACACTGCAACACGTTGTGCAGCATCCCACTGCTAGCACTGCTCCAGTCTGGCAGTGCTGTGTCCATCACAGTGTGATGTGCAATGTGATGCACGTGTCACACGTCCTGTTGCTGTGTCTGTCACGTTCGAACCTGCGTGCGTGCGATCACACACACGTGGTTGACGAGTGTTTGAGGCAGCTCGGGCTAGCGGGGCCTCGTGTTCGTTCGACGTTCCAACAAGGTGTGCCACTCTGGCACACCAGCACTGGTGGCAAGCTAGCAAGTTGGGTGCGACACTTGGCGTTCAGGCGCCTCAAACAGGCGGGCACACAAGCAGACAGCGCATGCGCACGTGCAAAGGTTCAAGGTTCAATCCAGATTCGTGTTCACCCTGCGTGCTTGCAGCCAGGCCTGGAGGTGTGGCAGCCACTGACACCACCAAGTGAGCCAAGGATCATTGGAAGTTGGAGAGAAAGAAGAAAGCAAGACAACACCTCGAGCTGAAAACAACGAGGACTCTCCAGTGTCAAAGCCTGGCCAGCACGTTGCAAGCGCCTGGAAATTGGTGGGTTGCAAAAATTGAAGAACGAAGAAAGAAAGAAAGAAAGAAAGAAAGAAAGAAAGAAAGAAAGAAAAAAAATTTGATGATCGACTGCATTTCCAAAGTGTGGCGTGGCACTAGCACTTGCAAAATGCGAAATGCAGTGCCTCGAGCTGAAATTTCAACTAGGACTGACTGGTGAAACCAGCATGATTGAAAACTTGGAATGTTGGCTGCTGTGGTGGGTCCCATCTGTCGATCTTTTGGAGATCCAGGAAATCTCGAGAAACATCGGAAAACCCTGGAAATTATCAGAGAATCTCCGGAGAATCGTTCCTCAGGTCTTATCTCACTGTCGAGGATAGGAAGGACTCCCGACCGATGAGAGGGGGGGGCTGAGGACATGAAGTCGTTGTCCTCCACAATCGCCCTTTGGCTATTTCTTACAGGTCTTTGCTCCGGGGAACAAAATTGGATACCAACCAAGGTTCTGAATTCTTGGAGGAGGGGATACGGCAGAGGTAGCAGCACGAGTAGCAAGAACTTGAAATCTAGCTTTGCC
Source organism: Bigelowiella natans CCMP2755 (assembly GCA_000320545.1). Taxonomy (NCBI): domain Eukaryota; phylum Cercozoa; class Chlorarachniophyceae; genus Bigelowiella; species Bigelowiella natans. Next base: position 16,391 of record ADNK01003020.1, on the reverse strand, counting down.
CTTGTTGCGGTCGATGTTGCAGTCACCGGTGCACCTCTGAGGCGAGCTTTAAGCGTGGGAATTTACGGAGATTTTGGGCAGCGGTTCCTAGAGGACAGTTCGGTCTTGACCTTCGTTCCGCTCACCCCCAAGGACGGCTGCAAACCGACAGGAAACTCTTGGCGACATGTTCGCGATAAGGTGGCAGTACTTTGGAAAGGGAACTGCACTTATGCGAGAAAAGCATTAAATGCACAGGCATATGGAGCTGCTGCCGTGGTCATTATTGACAAAGGTGATGTTTTAGATGGAATGCGAAGTGGGCCGAACGGCCATCTTGTGCACATTCCAGTCCTCAAAGTGAAGAGAAGATGGGGGGAGAGGTATCTGAGGGCTTCGATTCAAGGAAAGATTATGAAGTATGATCCTCCGTTGTACGATATTGCGAAGATCCTCGTTGCTTCGGTGGCTATCCTCACCATAATCGGGGGTGCGTACTTGTCTGCAAGTGGGGTCTTCCAAGAGACAGACAACAACTATTCTCAGCTCAATAATATAGGCCCTCAAAACCATCCTACTGCCACCTTGGTAGGTGGTCCAATGGTTCTCAATGAAAAATACGCATGGGGCTTCATTATGGTTTCTGCCATCCTCCTAGTCGTACTCTTCAAGTTCATACACGCAGTTGAATACGTTCTTAAGCTGGTATTCTGCCTCGCAGGTGCCATGGGTGTATACTCTCTCTCGTCTGAGCTTCTGGAATCGATACATCCCTCCTTAGCTGTCAGGTGCTGCTGTGATGGGTGGAGTTTCGCGATGATCATGAGCGCAATCGCGGCCAGTATCATCGCCTCCCTCGGTGCCGTACTCCGAACAGAGTGGTACAGCTGGTTCCTCCACGATGTTATGGGAGTCGCATTCCTCCTCATGCTGCAACGTATAGTGCATCCAAGCATCAAGGGATCCACGATCCTTCTCACGTTGGCCCTTCTCTACAACGTGTTTCTCCTGGTATTTTCCCCTGATTTGTACCAGGAGAGTGTGCTCTCGCAAACCACGGAAGCAGGTTTAGGAAAGTATGCTACCCCAATGCTCATTCGCATCCCGTACCTTGCGGGAGAGTTCAGGCGCATTCACTACGCCGTAATCGGGCTTGGTGACATTGGCATCCCGGGATTGTATCTATCGAATCTCCTTCAGATTGACATCAGGACGAATCTTTGGGTTCCCAAGTGGGGATGGAGAGGGAAGGCCGGAGGGGGGGGGACCAAAGCCACCGAGCCGCCGCAGAAGATAGGCTACTTTGCACTCGGAGCAGCAGGATACGTCGCAGGTATCATTCTCACACAGGCTATGGAACTACTCACTGGGAGACCGCAACCTGCTCTCGTGTACCTTGCACCTTGCGTTCTCGCACCTGTCTTTACACTTGCCTTGATGCGGGGAAGAATTGAAGTCTTGTGGGACTACGACGACTCTCAGATTGAAAGGTAATGATGCAGCTCTGCATGAATCGTTTTATATACCGAAGTATGACATCGTGGGCTATGTCCTGCTGGATGGTGCAGCGGCTTTTAAGCGTTGTGTCTTGTTGTGATACCAGTCACACAAAGCAATCTATGATTGTAGTATTTTTGTTTCTGTGTTTTGCAGCACCGAACCTTTGTTACAGGCTATGTGCTCGGAATATTCTGACGACAGCTTTGAGCCTGAGAAACAAGGTACCAATGTCGGAAGCAACGAGCATTAGATCTGATGCAGATTGAGATCTATTAGTTTGTAGTCCTTGATATCGCTGGCATGGTTTTTGGGGAATTGTTCCCGTGATAATGAATGCTATGCCCAATAATTTTGTATATTTTTCCTCAAAAATAACAACCTTTCATGGCGTACGTACATTATATATATTTTCTAATAAAGCGCAACAATGGGCACCGTCCGTATAATATTTACATCGTGTATATGCCATATACGTTGTGTCTGTGTGGTCGCGTATGCATATGCGCACAACATCATGTGGCTATCTTTAGACAGCGTTACAGCGTAGGTTTCCCCCTTATTACTCTACTGTTTGTGTGTTAGACATGGCAGCAGCAATGCAAGTCAGTGCTGGCGGGCACGCTCTCTAGCGTGGTCTGCTGTGGTGCGCTGCAATCATTCTCTAATTACGAGCGCAGTTCGCAATCACTGTCGCTGTAGCTCATGCAGTGCTAGAGTGTTGTTGTAGAATTTATCTAGCGATCATGCTAGCATGTCTAATAAAGCAGTGCATGCTCATTCAGTGATGGACTGACGCTTGCGTCAATGCTCCTATGCATGCATGCATGCCATGCACATATAACATCGTTGCTCGATCGCATTGGCATTTCCACACATGTGAGCCCTGTATAGCAAATCAAATTGTTTGTGACTTTTTGTCCATTATTCATCAGTAGAATAATGACAAAAGTAAGCAGATATGGACTTAATTAGAATTTTGTTCGGCTCAAGCCAGCAGGAATACCTTGCATCAATAATCGAGGGTGGGTGCATGCGTAGGCAGTAGGCAGCTGTGCATGACGCGCGTGCTGCAAATAATGTTATCGTCCAATTATTTGCCGCGATGTACACATATGTAGCACATACAATGTTATTATGCGATCAACATCGTTGTGTCAACATTTTTGTATTTAGGTAATACCGAACAAATTTTCTTCAGCACACACATGAAAGGTTGCGTAGCTCTGAAGCTATAGCCGATTGCAGAAATCAATCGATGTGCTGCATATTTAATACCCGTCCGCGTAAAACCACTGAGCTGTGTCAGGAGTCCAAGTCTTAGTGCGAGGGGTATAGTAGGTCGATCTGTTATATTTCATTTAAATGTCAAAACAAAGCCAAACCTACAAAGAGCGATTGATGAAAACGGTTTGGCGATGGGGGCACTTACGCATAGTCTGGGTAGTAGTAGTGTCCACCCTTGTAGTTGCTGTAGTACTCCGACTTCTTTGGTGCGACCACAGCATCAACACCGGAGACGGTTGAGTAGGGAGTAGGCCAGGAATCGAGAGGATACCGAGTAGTTCCAAAGTCAGGAACATGTCGGTACACAGAGCTGAGCGAAGGGGAAATCAATCAAGAAGGTTTCGAAGCCATGATGAATTTCGTGGCGTTATTATGGAGCAGTTAGCAAACGACCTATTTGCGTAGTAGACGGTGTCCGAAGGATAGTCCCATTCAGACTTGATGTACTCGTGGGGGACAACGGTGTAGTATGGTTCCAGCTTCAGGTCAGCAGTGCACTATTGATAGAGAATTGTGTCGAGATTTCGTTAGATACTACATTGCATCTCTTTTTAGGATTTAACCCTCATATGTTATTGGAAGTACCTTGCAGTGGTCGCGGTACTGTGGGAACACGTATGTGTCAACCCAGTTGTTGCAAGACATGCAGCTTCCATCTACGATCTCTGGGGAGGTCCATTCAAACATGTCACTTGCACAAGAGCAGCAGTCGAGGTTGCATGGCCGGTTCATCTTTGAGCGCTTCTTCCTGTGGAAGGAGAGTTGCAGGATATCTCAGTCATTATTCGAACACGCTACAGTTAGATGCTAACTTACTTGAATACAGTAGGCACTGTTGCTCCGTTTGTTTCTCTGATGTGCTTTCTTTCAAGGGCAGCTGCTGCCTTTGCAGCCTGTGCAACGCTCTCCTGATTTTTGGAGTTTGAGCCTGAGCAGAAAAAGGAAAGGGCAGCAAGAAATGGCCGTCAATGAATTAAACTAGAGTGGAATGGTATTGAAGTGACTTACGTCTGTGGTGGCGTGAGAGCAAGGTCGAGGTGCTGTAATACGGATAGTAGTGCGAGCATTGTTCGTGATCCCATCCATTACCTAATTTTCAAATGTATGATTTAGTTCCGGAGATGGTTCGTTCCCATAGTGGAAGTGCAGCAGTGGCATTAGCAGCGCATACAACCGTATTCATCAGTTCCCCAGTTTGGAGGATAAGTGACGTTGCCGTAGCCTGGAAGATGTCTCACCACAGAGCCATCCGCGTAATAGTAGTCGACAGGATTATCGACAGGTTCGTAGTACTCGCGAGACATCACAGAGTAGTCGTTTCTGGAAAGTCAAGTTACATTAGTCCATGGCACGTACCCACAAAATAATGAACTGGCTTTAGAAAAACGAGATCATGAAGAAGGATGTGCGCTTCTTTCCTCGGCAGTGTTCGCATGTATCAAGTAAAGGGAGTCAAATTAGCTTACGGGAAAGCAGCGTATGGAGATTCAGAGCAGCTAGTGGTGGAGCAATAATCCTTGTACTCAGGTGATACCCACGAGTCGACCCAGTCATAACAAGGGATACATTCTATTGGAGTGAAAGAGGAAGTTTAAGAATTTACATTTTTGCGTCAAAATTAGTATCATCCATGGCTATCAAACATTTTGAACAGGAATTATTCTATGACCTTGAGATTCGTTTACTCGACGAAAGTTGAAAGATTTCTTTGCACATGGGCAGCATCTGTTTAAAGGGGGCAGGTTTAATGTTTTTTAATTGCTTCTATTGAATCCAACCAAAGAATACAACTTACGAGTAATCGCATGGTCGGACTGCAGTGGAGCGCATCATGTTCCGGCTTGCAGCATGTTGATGCTGCTGATTGCTTACTGCCTTGGGCTTGGGTTTGTTTTCCCCTGCGTGTGCTTGGGACAACAAAAGTGCAGTGAGTAGAAAGTACACCATGTTCCTCTTTTCTGCTCTGAAAGTCTAGAGAGTAGGTGGAGGGCGAGAGGGAATTTAAATTTGAATCCTCGTTGAGGTTGCCCGATAAAATTGAGCAGAGTAACTTTAATTTATTTTCTTTTATTTTATTTATTCATCGTGCAAAAGCGTGTTTTACCGGTAAATGATCTCCCAAAACAACATGCGACATTAAAAAATAAGAGGAAAAGAATGGAGTTAAACCCAATTAAAAATTCGGTGACCAACTTTGATTTGCATTTTGGGCAAAACACATCGCGATGAACCGGTGCCCAGTTAATTATTCTAGTCGCATCCTTGACTTCCCAGTACTTAAGGATAGATCTAGCTCCAGAGATAGCTTCGAAGGTCGCTTTTAAAATTTTCCGTGTGAACTTGGCGTAAGTTTTCAGAAATGGCCTTGTTTGAGGTTTTTCCTAGAATTACGAGTCGTTTTACCCAGGCCAATTGAGTGACGCACAATCCATGCATTATGTGTTAAGTCGTTGATGAAAAATGGTCTATCTTCAGATTTTCCAACATCATTATTGTTGTTTATTGTTCCGATAAGAGAAAAGATATCAAGTACAGGGAGGAGGGAGGAGGAGCAGAAGGAGAGGAGGAAACGAGGTGCCTGCGGCGATATCTTCAACATCAGCTAGTTCATTGTAGATGTCCCAACCACCATCAGGCCAAAGATGCTTCAAGGCCAGGTTTGACATTGATAAAAACTTGGACGAGAGCTTCCCGCAAAAATGCGGGGAGGAGGTAGAGATTAAACTTGCACCCGGGAAGGCGTCGACGTTCTCAGAGCTCCTCGACGCTATACTCCCCACCGGATATGAGTACAAGATTACTGTTGGAGGGCTGATCCTTTCCAAGGAGACCTCCACCCCTCTGAGCAAGTTGAAGCTATTTAACGCCATGCTGGAGAAATCTGGGGTCGCGGAGGCGGAAGGGAAGAAGGCAGGTACCTTCGAAACTCTCCTTGCCCAAAGTTCACAGGAGTGTAGGACAGCTATTCGAAATGCTCTCCCCATGGTAAAACCAGGTCATGTGGCACAGTTCATTCGACAGGTGGAAGGCCTCACGTGGACATGCTTAGTCACTTCTGCCACGAAGGAGCTGCTCCAACTTAAAATCATCAAGGGGTCTGCCCTCGAACTGTCCACAGAGAAATACGAGTGCCCGCATCCAGCGATTTATATTTTTCCGCACTCTACTTCTACAGCTTGCCTGCACGCAGGCGGCGTCTCCACGTTCGAAAGCGGAAAGGAGACTAAGATCTCCACCAACGAGGTCACTGGGAAAATCAAACCAACTTGCATGGCCACGTGTAGAACTTCCAATGCGACTTTCTACTTCATCGGTCACAACGATGGATCCTGTTCTCTAATTAAAAACTTAAAATTGGTTTGGCAGAAGAAGGGTTCAAGCGATAAACCCGTACAATCAATCGCGGTTTGCCCTGAAATGAGGAAAATCGCGTGCGTTCATGACGACACGGCACGCATTTTGAACACGCTTGGAGAAGAAAAAGGAACACAGAGTCTGAGCAACGGCCGCGTTTGCATTTTCAACCCAAGCAATGGGGACAACTTAATCATCGGGTCGGCGGATGGAAAGGCCTTCAGATGGAAGTTTGATGAATCAAAGCTCTCGACCATCAACAGTGGAAAGGAATTGGAGTGTATAAGATGCATGGACATTTCTCCAGATGGGGCATTATTGACTATGGCGGGAGAAACAAATTGCAATTTTGTGGATCTTTCGAACAACGCGAGTTTGTTCTCGCTGCTGTGCATCAAACCACTCAATTCCGTCCAATTCAATCCTATGCGGTACTGGGTTGCGATGGGAGGAGAACGAGGGGTGAGGATATTTGATCTGGAAAAGAAAGAAATAATTCAGGACATTAGCAGCAACGTGGCTTGTACAGGCATGGGCTGGTCAGCGTTTGGGATGGATCTGTGGCTCTGTTTTGCTAATGGCAGCGTGAGACGCTTTGTCGTTAAGAACGAGTAGTTACCAATGAGCCACGTGCGATTAAGCGCTGTAGCCGCTGCTTTGCACAGCTACATCAGGGTGACAATTGAAGGAATTGCAATTTGTTCATTGCATCCGTCTCACAATTCCGGCTAACATGTTGCACAAAACGGCCGCCGTGCAGAGATGCACATGTGAGACGGATGCAATGAAGTGATTGAATCTTTTCAATGGTCACCCTGATGTAGCTGTGCAAAGCAGCGGCTACGATGTCTGCAATGTCTGGGCAGCCTCTGTGCGTGTGTTGCCTTTTCAAATGACAACAAGCAGTGCACACTTGCCCACTTTCCATCGTGGTTTCTTTGGGCCAGTGGATCTGCCTTTGCCATGCGGACTCACAGTCCCCATGCGTGTGCGCGTGAGAAACACATGTGCCCATGCACACCACATGCACTTGGAAAGCACATGTGCTCTGCGTTCATGTCCACACGTGCACCAAACAGTGTGGCACACATGTGGTTGTAGGCACATGTGAAGTAGGTGATGCACATGTCGTAGACGGTCTACACGCGCTGATGAGGTACTCGCACATTTCGAGCCGATTGGTACCAGCGGCCAGAAATAGCGCCGTCATGCCATCATCTCTCTTGGCATTGGCATTCGCATTGCCCTTCTCGACTGCAAAAGGTTGTTCATATTTGAATTTAACTTACCATTGTTACACTTAAAAGTTTTCGAGAAAAAGGAGTCGGGTTATTTTATACCCTTCTACCATCCTCGAGAAGGGAACACATGGACATGATGAGAACATTCTAATTAGTAGCGTCCACGTCTAAAAACCGTACAAAACCACTGAATCTTTCCGTTTTGCATCCTTTACAATATTCACAAACCGAGGCATTTGACTATCTGGAGTTTTCACTTCCTTGATGCTTTTATTATTGCAGTTTCTCCGAATAAATCATCCTCATAATTGGGGTCAACCTCCTTTGACAAGCACACTCAGCATTAGAGAGAATCGATTTTTTCACAATTTTCAAAGATATATTAAATAACACCTCTGCAATGCACTTCTCTACATAGTCGATGTTCCCTTTTAAGGCGGCTTTAATGAGGAGTTTCCCTACAATTGCAGACAGGATTAAGCATGCAGTGGAAACAACATTCGAGTTGTGGAACAGTAATTCAAAATCCACATTCACCATTATACTTCTTCTTGGAATTTTGGCTTCGGGATCCTACTCGTAGGCTCGAATTGGACCAAAAAAGTGAAGTCATCCTTCAATTACTGTGCCCTTTGGAGATCGGCTCGTGTACGGGGGTGCGAATCGTGCTCGCAGGTGATTCGAAGCGTTCTAGACTCCGCCTTCTCACTATCCAAGCATCTGTGTAATTCGTAATGATGACAGGCTTATCCTTAATGATAATATTTGTGCACCACCAACACAGAAGTAAAAGTATCGAAGAGGAAGAGGAAGGATCGAAGAGGAAGAAGAAGAAGGATCGAAGAAGAAGACGAAGAAGAAGAAGAAAAAGCACAATGAAGGTAGTCAGAGGAATAAGACATTTTTATTCAACCCATCGACTATCTATCCTTAATAGTTGATACCTTCATATGATAATTCCTCATGAAATCCTCAAAAGAGAGGCTCTCCCCGCTTCGCCTTTCTATCGGTGCCAGATTAAATCCCTTCGAAACCAAAGGCGAGGAGGGGGAGGAGGAAGAGAAGGGCTCTCCCGCTGACGATGTGGAAAGTTGCATACATTATTGCCATTCCCCTCGCAGTCCCATAGTGGATCCCACCGCTACTAGATAACATAGCAGCATGGAACGGGAACATTGCTAAGGCGGGGAGAGTGGGAAGTCTGATCGTGTTAGGAGCAGTTGCTGTACTGCCTCGAGAGATTTCCAGAGATTCAAGCACATAGTATATTCTCCGAAGCGACTCGAAGGGTGACACTACCCGGTACAACCAGAAGAAAGCCAGTTTGGCCATTTTAGGTTTTAAGACTACATTGATCACTCACTCTGAACATAGTCTACCGGTACGTGAAGAGTCCTTTGATGCGATATCGTCAAGAATAACGTCAAATCATCAATAAATCTCCTCAGATCTTACAGGACTGGAAATGTCCTTGGTCGTAAGAAAATCTGAATTCTAGTGTAACGTCGATTGCACAAAATACCATACATCATTTCATTTCATTTTTGCGTTGAACCGCCCCCCTATGGGCGGAAGGACTGACAGATGGAGACCTCCATCTCGGCTTCCTTCGCAACTTCTGAGTTTCGTGCAAATTTTGGCAGCTCTCTATGCATGGTAGGCAACAAATGAGCGCATTTGTTTTCCATCTCACTAATTGTGTTTCCATTTAGCCCGAGTGCCGTCGGCCTAGAATCAGGGCGGCAGCAACCAGAGGAGAGAAGAACAGATACTACTCGTCTTCAGATGTTTGCTACACAAGGGCCGACCCATGAACCGACTCGTTATCCAACACGCGAACCTACCACTTTTCCAACACCCTTAATGACTCCTTATCCAACACCCTTACCGACTCGCTTTCCAACACCCTTACCGACTCGCTTTCCAACACGCCAACCGACTAGATATCCTACACCCCCACCGTCATTTTCGCCTTCATCTAGCCCAGTATTCCACCCTGTCTCAAGTCCTGCGTCTAGCCCATCATCGCATCCTGGTTCTAGCCCTGTTTTTAGCCCAGGATTCCACCCTGGATCTTACCCTGGCTCAAGCCCAGCTTCATATCCTGGACCTTACCCTGGCTCTAGCCCAGCTTCGTATCCTGGCTCTTACCCTGGCTCTAGCCCAGCTTCGTATCCTGGATCTTACCCTGGCTCAAGCCCAGCTTCATATCCTGGACCTTACCCTGGCTCTAGCCCAGCTTCGTATCCTGGCTCAAGCCCAGCTTCGTACCCTGGCTCTTACCCTGGCTCAAGCCCAGCTTCATATCCTGGACCTTACCCTGGCTCTAGCCCAGCTTCGTATCCTGGCTCTTACCCTGGCTCTAGCCCAGCTTCGTATCCTGGATCTTACCCTGGCTCAAGCCCAGCTTCATATCCTGGACCTTACCCTGGCTCTAGCCCAGCTTCGTATCCTGGCTCTTACCCTGGCTCTAGCCCAGCTTCGTATCCTGGATCTTACCCTGGCTCAAGCCCAGCTTCATATCCTGGACCTTACCCAGGCTCAAGCCCAGCTTCGTATCCTGGCTCTCACCCTGGCTCAAGCCCAGCTTCGTATCCTGGATCTCACCCTGGCTCAAGCCCAGCTTCATATCCTGGACCTTACCCTGGCTCTAGCCCAGCTTCGTATCCTGGCTCAAGCCCAGCTTCGTACCCTGGCTCTTACCCTGGCTCTAGCCCAGCTTCGTATCCTGGATCTTACCCTGGCTCTAGCCCAGCTTCGTACCCAGGCTCAAGCCCAGCTATGTATCCTGGCTCTTACCCTGGCTCAAGCCCAGCTTCGTATCCTGGATCTTACCCTGGCTCTAGCCCAGCTTCGTACCCAGGCTCAAGCCCAGCTATGTATCCTGCTTCGCATCCTGGATCTCACCCTGGCTCAAGCCCAGCTTCGTATCCTGGATCTTACCCTGGCTCTAGCCCAGCTTCGCACCCTGGCTCAAGTCCTGCGTCTAGTCCATCATCGCATCCTGCCACCTTGAGTCCTACCTTCTGTCCGACATCCTCACCATCATCGTCCCCATCATCCACACCCTCGGCGTCGCCAACAGTCTCCACCCCAAGTCCCACTTCCTGTCCGACATCCTCACCATCATCATCATCCCCATCGTTTGCACCCTCGGCATCGCCAACAAGCTCCACCCTGAGTCCCACTTCCTGTCCGACATCCTCACCATCGTCATCCCCTTCATCCATGCCATCATCGTCACCCTCATCAGCGCCATCATCATCCCCCAAAATCTCCACAGCCGCACCAACAGCAAAATGGCGCAACTCTCTCACCATCATCATCGCCAACAATCTCCACCCTGAGTCCCACTTCCTGTCCGACATCCTCACCATCATCATCATCCCCATCATTTGCACCCTCGGCGTCGCCAACAGTCTCCACCCCAAGTCCCACTTCCTGTCCGACATCCTCACCATCATCATCATCCCCATCATCCACACCCTCGGCATCGCCAACAATCTCCACCCCAAGTCCCACTTCCTGTCCGACATCCTCACCATCATCATCATCCCCATCGTTTGCACCCTCGGCATCGCCAACAAGCTCCACCCTGAGTCCCACTTCCTGTCCGACATCCTCACCATCATCAAACTCTCCAACTGTTGCACCATCAAAGTCTCCATCATCCATGTGTCCAGCAACAACAGCACCAAGCACTGATGCGCCAGTTACTTTGCAGCCATCGACTCTTAGTCCGTTTAGTAAATCCCCGTCGGTATCCCCAACGGCATCCCCGGTTACTCTGGCGCCAAGTGCCAGCCCCTCAAGCAGCTCTCCATCCACATTGCTGCCAACGAATTGCCCAACGTTGGGATTTGTTCCAGAATTCGTCGTAGCTCCTACCGGTGAAGAAGCCAGAGAAGAAGAGAGATGAGATTAGCATATGAATGAAAATCGTACTTAGTCAGCATGATGATAATGAGGATGATGATCATGATGACGTCCCCTATTGTGAATAAGCGTCTTCATCTTCTTAACTTCTTATGACCTATCCCTAGCTTCAAGTCCTGAGGCTCCAGCGGTGACATTCCTTCCTATTCCAACCAATGCAAGGTTTGTTCTCACTTTACGAAGCACTATTCGACCATGCGATGGTGGTACACTTTTGGTTATCATTCAAAAATATGCACGAAAGCTTTACATGCTGCCACTTTCACATAGAGATGCGAATGTGGACATTCTTGGCACATTAATCTTGTATTTCATCTTAGGTTTGAGGATTCTCTTACAGCAGTCACTCTGATTTTTAGTGCCCCAACAAATAAACCCAGCTGCAATAAAATGTTCGATATATCTTCGCTATCATTGCTTGGAACAGGCTATGAGTGCATATGGGAGGAGACCAACGTTATGAAGATTCTTTTTGGATCTTTTGCACGTCTTGGGGTGGGGGACAGCATCCTTATCACCGGCGACATTCTTGGAGATCCAACCCTCACAAAAATGCTGCCGGAGACATCAATGAAGATACAACAGCCCCTAAAGCCCCTTAAAGTAAAGGTTGGTATCAGTGGCCCAGCACTAGTGGGGCGATGCGACAATGTGGACATTTTTACGACCGCATCAGGTTCAGGAGGCAGATCCCTACAATATTATTGGGACTACGTCAGTGCAGAAACTGGGGAGCTGAATCAAAATATGTCTTCACGCATCCAAAATCTCCCACTTGATACCAGCGAGATGCACTTAGAGTCGCGGAGCCTCTCACAAGGACGGCATGTGTTTTCCGTCACAGCTGTCAACTTCCTTGGAGAGTCTGCCAACGCAACACTGGTCATGGTGAAAAACATCAACGCAAACCCTCCGCAGGTTCAGATGTCCACCGACTCAAGTACAAGCATAACTAACACGGCAGAGCTAATCCTTCGTAGCGTAATTAATCCCCCTAGACCATGTGACGGCAGCACACAAGGCTCATACCAGACAACTGGCACGTGGGTGCCTCTGAACAACGACTCCATCACTCTCAACGGCGAATTAGTCGAGATTGCGCAACACAGAGGGTCCACCAATAGAACAGTCTTAGGCACGCGTTTGGTGGTTCCGAAGAATAAGCTTAGTCCAGCCAACCGACCGTATGCTTGGAGTTTTCGCGTGGCAACACACGACTTCTCACATGTACCGCCGATGCTGATAGGAGAAACTCGGATCACTCAGCTGGTACACGTCAGCCCGAGCCCATTAACGGTTATCATCAAAGGAGGGAAAATCCGCCAAATCCCTGTCGTTTCCCAGCTGGCGTCAAGAACTTTTGGATTTGAGGCAATGCCCTCGAAGGATCCAGGTTTCCCTCACCTCCGACTTGCATTTCGTTGGGAATTGCTGGACAGCCAGACTCAGACTGTACGTGTGCTGAGGGGCAACGGCTCGAGAATTTCAATCTCAACAGACATGCTGCTCGCTCCAAGGCGGTATACTCTCAGAGTCACCTCAAGGGGGCGCCGAATCCCGATGGAACCATGAGAAGCGTTGAAGATTGGCAGATGATCTATACTGTTGATAGAAGCATACCAGTAGTCGCGGCACGGGCAGAAGAGCCTTGTGAGTGCTGATGGCCAGCTGAAACACAACTCAAACGACCGCATCGTCCTCAGAGCAGAGACATCAACAAATGAGGAGGGAAAAAGAGTTAAAAAATGGGGAAGTTGGAAAGTGTCTAAACAGGAGGCATCGTTCTCTCGAAAGAGAAAATGGTACGATTCTCTCCAGCCTAACAAAGCCAACACTGGTACTTAGCCCCTATGCTACTGTTCCCGGCGTTACATATAGATTCCAAGTAACGGCCTCGAGAGGAGATCTTAGTGGGTCCTCCATAGTGAGCGTGACAAGCAACCTCCCACCCTCTTCTGGCTTGTGTCATGCGTCTCCCCGGACTGGGGTGGCCATGAAAACAGTGTTTCTCTTTCGCTGTGTGCTTTGGGAGGACCCTGATCTACCTTTGATGTACAAGTATCAGCTGCTGCCAAACACCGATAATGGCGTCAAGACTGATCTCTGCGACTTTCGCCGCATCGAAGCACTAGATACTACGCTGCCCGCTACGGAGGGAGGGGGTGGTAATGCTACGGTTGTCCCTATTATAGTCGATAGTCTAGGGGCTAGAACTCAGGCACCACCCATGTCTGTCAAAGTAACCATCGAGGAGCTCAACATCGAGGAGAATCTTCAGAAAATTGATGAAAGATTGAGACAGGGCGACACGGAGAGTTTCTCCGTTCTGGTCACTGGTGCTGCCGCAGTATTGAACACCAACAACTCGGCCTTCATTTCGAATTCGAATGTGACTTTGAACGGCACGGGGGATGGAGGTGGCCAGAGCACTGATGGCGCTTCTGCCGCGGCTATTCAAGTACAACAGCAACAGCAAGCAAGAGGGGACCTCTTGGACAAAGTGTCAAATTTAATGACGACCAGTGTTGAGGGAGGAGGAGATAGTTTTTCTTCCATTGATGTACCTGCGAGGCTAATTGAGCAAATCACGAGGGTCCCAGAGCCTAAGTATCTTTCCTCTGGAAAGAGGAAGATGGCTGCTGCCCTGCTCAAGACGATTGCTCAGAGCGAGTACAACAGCTTTTCGGAAGGGACAACAGGGGCAGCGATGCAGGCCATCGATAATGTTCTCAAGTCCTCAAGAGGGAGTAGGCAAAATGAAAAGGCTATAAGTCAAAACGAAAAGGACGAAGAAATTGAGCTTGGAAAGGAGATTGGCCCGACACTGATGAGCCTTGGCGCGGGGATCGCAAGCATTGCCCAAGAAAGTCAAGACCCCTCTGAGCTGAAACGGGGAGCAGTTAGCATTATAGCCCATAAACCAGCACCCAAGGACCTCGGTGGATCTAGGTATTATTCCACACTAGGGTCTACATTTCAGGTATCATCCGGCCTCGTCCTCCCTCCTGGGATAAATGATACTCGAGTGGTGGTATCCACTGTCAGCAAAGGTAGCGTCTACCCAGGACCCCTAACCGGATATACCGTTGTCGCAAGTCTCTTTGCAAACGGCGAAGAACTGAAGCAGAACAACGTCTCAGCAAGTAGCCCATACCGACTAGAAATTCCACTTGAGCGTGAATTACCAAATGAGGAGGGAGAAACGACAGGTGATGGAAATATCGAGAAAGTACCAACATGCTTCTTCTGGGATAAGAAAGAGTGGTCTGGATTGGGTGTCCAAACTCTCAGGGAAAATGTGAGTAGTGATAACAGCATCAACTCCCCTAGGAAAGTTATCTGCGCCAGTACACACCTCACAGTGTTCTCCATAGCATCGACTTCCACCGAGATCGACATCAACATCAACACCTTTGAAGAGAAGGACGTCAGACTACCAGCGTTTTCATTCGCAAATCCCGCCTTCTCAGTGTGCTTTTCTATTGTTGTCGGATGGGTGATTGTGTTAGCCATCGGCACTCAATTTGATAGTTGGCGCAGGGAGGATTCTAGCAACGACGAGTACTGGGCTAAATACAACTCTTCCTTCCATCTGAGGTTTTTCATTCTTTTTCTTCTTTAAATTTGTTTTCCTCAGAAAGAAGCACTTATCATCACAGCCTTCACACTATTTAGTAAATGATCAGGAAATCACTTCTGATTTATAAATATATTTAGTATATAATGCATATATGCATATATGTTCTTATATATATATATATATATATATATATACATCCTGTGTGTGTGTGTGTGTGTGTATGTGTCGAGAGGGAGACAGAAAGAGAGAGACAGAGAGAGAGAGAGAGAGAGAGAGAGATTCGTGCGTATTGGGTGTTGTTTCTCATACACTATTTGAAGGTGGCTCCTAGTAATTCTTTCATCTTCGAGGGTAATGTTTCTGATGTTGTCTGCTAAGGTTCAAAGACCGGTCGTTCAGCAGCTTTAGGAAAAGATTGTTTTGGAGCCTCAGACACAAGCATCCATGGGCAGCAGTTCTTTTCCATCACCCTGGAGATTCGATGAATACTGTCAAGAGATCGACAATCCTCGTACTTTTGCTTTTCAACGCGATGACAGTTCTCATGTTACTAGTTGGGCAGAGGCAAAGCTTACCGTTCTTACATGATGACCTTGCGACAACTCTAGTTGCTGTCATCTTCACACTTCCATTACCGATGTTTGCTCTGAGGGTCTTCCAAAGGAACATCCCAAAACATCTCAAACTCAATCCGAAACACGAGGCTGCAGAAGGGTGTATTGGTCAGGCAATGGGGCTGGTGATGGCAATTCTGCTAGAGGAAGTCGTGAACGAAGACGATGACGACGACGATGATCAAAATCAAGATATTCTCAGGAGAGGGGGGGATACAAGTATTTTAGCATACAGGCTTTTCAAAGCTGTACTAGCACAAAGCAATGGGACCAGGGATCAAAGTGAAGAAGATTGCAGGTCGAAATCCAAGCGGGTTGCAGCAGTGTCTACCCTCATGGCGTGTAAAACTGGAGATGATGTGAAACGCGGCGTGGAGAACAAACTACCTTGGGAGAAGAAGAAGGAGGAGAACAAGGAAAGAAAGTCGAATTTGAGCTTATTAAAAAGTAAATCTATGGTTTGGAATCGCTCTTCGTTTACAATGCTGTCACAGGATTTTCGTGATCTTGATAAAAGGGGAGGAAGCGATGCAAAAGTAGGACAATTCTCACCAAAGAATGAGGCGGAGTTGGACATTAATCCAGTCGGTGTACTTCGTGCTACTAACTACAAAGACTTCACAGTAGCAAATACCATGGTAAACAAAAAGGGGGGTGGTGGGTGGTGCGGAGGCAGAGTTAGGTCTTTGGAAGACCCCTTGCTCACAAATGATGGGTACTCATACTACGACGTGTTTGGACTCCTTGTCCTCTTCCTTGTGATACTGGGAGACTTCTTCATCATCTGCGTGCTATCTTCAATGCCCAACTCCACCAAGAACTGGGGAAAATTATTGGCTTTAATGTTCACCCAGGACGCTGGCATACGCGTGGTCCTGGGTGGCCTGCTTGCGAATGGTCATA
>ADNK01003021.1:20000-51992 GCA_000320545.1 Bigelowiella natans CCMP2755 | reverse complement strand
CGTGGTAGTGTTTAATGCGACGTGTCACACGGATTTCATAGTGCGATGATGGGGGATAATGAAGACATGATGTCGGTCTTTCCGATGAAAAATAATCATTTCCAGTATTACAACTACTCGATAGCATGAAATTTCCACTCATCATCATCATCATCACCACCATCATCATCATTACAAATAGCACTACTACTACCACTACTACTACTTCTACTACCACTACTACTACTTCTACTACTACTACTACTACTACTACTACTACTACTAACCAGCACTAATACACACAAATGGTTGCTCGTATACTCACGACGATGAGAACAACAACTCACGACGATGAGAACAACAACAACAACAACAACAACAACAACATAACAAGTAGCAATGCTGCCACCTCCCCCCACCCCCCCCCTTACCTCCTCCAAGAGCGATATTCGAGATAACATCTCGAGGGAAAACAACACATCGCTGTGACACTACTGCTATAAGCCTATATTACAGAGAAGGAGGGGGAGGAGGAGGAGGGAAAGACAGGGAAAATGAAAGAAAGAAACGAGGTGGCCGGCATGGATAAGCACCAACGATTGATCATGGAAGAAGAAGAAGAAGAAGAAGAAGAAGAAGAAGATGCTTTCTCTTAATGAGCAGCTCACTGCAACGATGTGATTTCATGAACAATTGATAAAGATACAAATAAATAAAAACAAATAATATGCATACACACACATATGTAGATAATATATATATATATATATATATATATATAATTGGATGTGTGTGTGTGTGTGTGTGTGTGTGTGTGTGTGAAGTGTATACTTGGACGAAAAACGCAGCAATGAAGGAGTAAATTTGCATGACCATAACGAGCACTGCTACCACATCTACAAACTACTGGTAGTACTGCAACCTTCGTAGCCATCTTGGATCATATTCTTTAATATCGTGACCGTCAATAAGAATATTACCACTGATAGGAAGAAGAGACAAGTACGGTGACGATGATAGGAGCATAGTAATCAAAAGGAGGAGGAGGAGGAGGAGGAGGGGGAGGAGGAGGAGGAAGAATGCCCACAAATAATTACTCGCCGAGATATGATCGATTCGTAACAAATTGAATGTGACAGCAGCACACATCAAGTCTTAGTCTCTGCTGTGATTCTTTGAGCTGCTTTCCGGAAAAAGGCTGCCGCATCATCATCATCATTCTCATCATCATCATCATCATCATGATGCTACAATGGTGCGATTGATTGGTTGATTCATTCGTTTCTCCATCAATTACTCGGTGTGCTCGTAGAAGCGTTGGATTAGTGCTAGAACGGTGGATTTTCCACTTCCGGATGGCCCTACAATCGCCACTTTGGAACCGGCATTTATCTTAAACGACACGCCTCTTAGCACCTTCACGTCCTGGTGGAATCGTTGCATTAAAACAAAGTGTAAAGATGTTTTCCTACCCTCCTCCTCCCCAACCTCATCATCATCGTCATCATCATCATCATCATCGTCAAATGATGGTTTGAGAGTTATCGTGTTACCGGTCTGTTCGGGTAGTGGAAATGCACGTCTTTGAATTCGATGGAAAGCGGAGCATAATCCCCGTTTGCCCTGCAGCGGTAGCAATACGACATGGGAGTAGGAGGGACCGGGGGGGGGGGGGGAGAGAGCGAACAGTAGAAAACGACAAAGATGAGACTAACATCAGATACAACCGTAATCGTTCGATTACTTTCGCATTTGTGAGAAGAAGGTACTGCTACTATGCTACCACTACTACTACTACTACTACTACTACTACATATACTCAAAACAGTGATTGGTAGCATTTGATTAGTTATTCATTCATTTATTTATTTATTCGCAATATAAAGATACAGAGGGCACGATTTATATATACAACAACTACGTACGATATATATTATCAGCTGCTACGATGACGATGAGGAACGTGCATTCATGCTAATTTGTGAGCCGATTGATCAGTAAATAATCAACGATGATGCAGGAAGTGCTCGTCGTGGATTCGAGAGATAAGAGGAACAGCAGTTAGCAATAGATTACCCTTTAATTGCCCAAGATGGAGGCCTAACTTGGTCATTAAGTGGCCTTTCGATTCTATTGTGTGTGTTAAGCACCTGGTAGTAGTAGCAGTAGAAGTTTTGAACAACGTCACGACAAATAAGGAGAAGAAGAAGGAGAAAAAGAAGAAGGTATGAGAGAAATAAAGAGGGAGGGAGAGAGAGGGATGGGGAGAGAGAGAGAGAGAGAGAGAGAGAGAGAGAGAGAAAGAGAGAGAGAGAGAGGAGGATGAGCGTGCAAAACAACAACGAACAGGAGAAATTTGTTGAAATGACAGCAAATCTCCACAAACCACGTATGGTTTCGTCGTTCCTTCTCACTCTCTCTCTCTCTCCCTCTTTATTTCTCTCTATTAATTTTCTTATTATTATTATTATTATTATTATTATTACTACTATTAATATCCTCTCTCCTACCTCAACGATTCGAGCTGCTGGTTCCAATGCAGCCCACAAAGCAGGTATCTTAAGATCACAGTAACAGCACCGAGACGATGATGCACAATGTTATACAAACAAACAAAAACAACACATATTTATTCGTATTCTCCAGCACAAAGAGCCCCCCCCCCCCCCCCCCCTCTCTATTCTCTCTTCCTGGTAAATTATCTGGCCCACACACAGCCGACGTGCAACGATAGCAACCATAGAAAAGAACATAAGAACTGCCCAGAGAGCAGTTGGAGATGCACCCCGAGCACGTCGAGAAATGTGCATCATCTCATCACACTTGCGACATGGCGAAGAAGTCGCAAGGCGAGCAATCATCGGCCGTTAAACGTAGCAACGAACATGGTAGAGAAGTAGGAGTAGTAATAGCAGTACCATAGATTTGAGGCTGCTCAGGTCTGCAGTAGCAATGTCATGCGCTGTTACGAATTCCTCGAGCTGCAATGGGGTCATCCATCCATCTGACACTAATTGACTGCCGTATAGCAGAGCCCCCAACCTTCCGAGCAGAGGCAGCAACTAGTACACACACACACACACACACACACACACACGCACGCATGCAGTAGTGTGTATGTACCTCATGCTGCGATGATGCGTAATGTGTTACGATCGAAATAGCAAATGGATGCATGATCACATCTGCTTCTCTTACGTAAAATGGCCTGTGTCGGTGTCACTGTGTTTACTTGCCCGCGCCTCGCGCGCGAGTGTGTGTGTGTGTGTGGTGTCAATTTGTTTTATTCTTCTGTTACATGAGCCAGCTTTGCAATTGCGGAGAGGACCGAGGCCTTTGATTCTTCCCGCACCTTAAAATATCAAAGCGAGACCGCCGTCAGAGAGTGCATGCAAAGCAACACAACCAAATCAAATCCCGATGAAAAGAGTATTCGCCAGCAACACACGAGGAATTGCGAGGGAGGAGAGATTTGGGAAATCGAGCCCAAAGAACCATGATGATTTGCGCCTTGCGCTTGATAATAATCATCGTTCGTTACCATCCTATTTGACTGACTCTCCTTCTACTTCTTCTTCGACGAATTTGGGTATTATTATTATTATTGCTGTTGTTGTTTGTCGTTGTCTGCTGCTGTAATTATGGGCCATTAAACCACCTTGTTCCTGAGGAAACGCTCAAACTGCTCTGCCTCAATCGTTTCTTGGACAAACGCACGCACCTATGTGTGTGTGTGTGTGTGTGTGTGTGTTCGTATGTGTGAAAGAAAGAGAAAGCGAGAGAGAGAGGAGAAGGCCGAGAATAACACACGATGTGAACAACATAGGAGAACCTCTAGGCTGCTGCTTTAGCATACAACAATAACGGCAAGAATACACTTTTTGTTTCGCCATTACTACTGCAACGCGCTATTAGTGTCGCATCATTATTTTATCATCAAGTTGAGCAGGACAACGCGCTGCTGCTGCTGCTGCTGCTGCTGCTGCTGCTGCTACCGTGCAGAGTTGAGAGCCAAGAATGGCCGCATCATTGGCCCGTCTTCTCTCCGTTCCATGCCTCAGCGCCTCTCTCTGCTGTGTTACCCAGAGTTCTGCCTTTGTTGCGAGCCACGAAGACACTGGAACGAATACCCCCACTGCACACTAACAACGAATAGGAGGAGCAGGAGAATCAAGCGACGGAGCCGGGGTGGGGAGGTTGAGGGGGGGGGACAAAGAAAAAGGATTGAGGAAACGTTGAAACAGAGCAATACATACTGATATAGACTCATTGGTGGCGATGATGCTCCTATTTGAGTGGAAAGCACCAAGTATTACCAGCAAGCGCATGCTCATCCTCCCCAACGTGTAGTAGCGTGCAAGTAGTGAGGCAAGGAGAGTGGCAAGGTCTATAGGCAGACGAAGAAGCTTTTGATCCAAAGTCGCTGCTTCACGAAGAAGATATATCTGTTGTTGTTGTTGTTGTTGTTGTTGTTGTAGTATATTGCGTGAGTAAGGAGCAAGATAGGGGGAAACATTACTGGGTACAACGGCAGGAATCCCCTGTTCGCTATTTCCCTTCCCCCCCTCCTTCTCTCGCTCTCTCTAGGCGAGGGATAAATATCAGCCATGATTTCTATTGCATTGGCGAGAGGCACACAGCAATTGGTAGTAGTAGTAGTAGCAGCAGCAGCAGCAGCAGCAGTAGTAGCATCACTAGCAATGCATTCTCAATGGATATATTTTCGAGAATCATCACATTTCTTCTTCCGCATGTTGTCAAAAAGAGCAGAGCTCGCGGGAGCGGAGAGACACGGATACTAGCAGCAGCAGCAGCAGCAGCAGCAGCACAATAATCACCTTATCTGCCAGCTTATAATTCACGTCATGAAAGGCGCAATCCGCTGTGAGCAACTTTGCGAAGAGGCGTCTCTGGAGCTGCACGGATATTTCACCGGCACCACGATTCGCACACTGGTTGATTGACATCGATGAGAAATCAGCATAGAGGGAGGGCGATGATGAGGATGAGGATGAGGATGATGAGGATGATGATAACCAAAACCGATCAATGGTGATGATTGATTCATCATGAGGAAGAGAAATGTGTCTAGGAAAACGTCACGATGAGTTATTTCTTTGAGAAGAAGAAAACGGAGCAGAAATAGGCTAGCTAGGGCAGCGTATTCTGCTTCTCATTCGAGTGTGCTCAGCCATCATCATCATCATCACCACGCAGGGTCAGGCACAGCTGTTTGTGTTTTGGCTCTGCCAACTTCTATTCTTATCAAATACTACCACAGGTAGGAGTACCTGCTGCCGCAGCACATCAACAAATATGTCAAGAATGTAGATAACGAGCGTGGCCAACAGGCCCTGGACAAGTGTTTTGCCGCCTGATCATGAAAAGCAGCAGCAGTAACACCGCCAATCAGAAACAACAAACTATGATTTCTGCTTTTAGAGCAGTGAGGAGCAATTGTAGCACAACCGACTTCGCACCGGATCGTAAAGATTTCAATATTTTTCCGACAAGATAGCATCATTATCATCATCATCATCACCATCATCATCTCATGATTCTACTCATCGTGCATTTATTTGGAAGAAAGAGCATGTCCTTGCCTTTTCCCAGACGCGCAGCTTCTTGCGCTTTGAGGTAGTAGCGTAGGTTCAGCGTCTTCAGTACGCCTGAGGCAATGGCGACCTGCACGACACGAAGGGAAATAATCGAACAGGGGGGGGGGGGGGGGGGGACAATGAGGAGGCCAAGTACGTCAAGAGTTTTTGGAGAACGATAAAGGGAAATTGGTGCTGACGGATTCCTCGTGCTGAGCAACCACGAGATACATTTATACGTGTATATATTTTCTATATATAAGGATAGTAGTCGGAGTTGAATTATGGTAGTCCGCTATTATTACCACAACGTTCAGAAGAATCCATTTCCCTTGATACCTGCCGCGTACACAAGAGAAACAGAGCATTTAATGATAAGGCGTCCTGTACCGAGGAAGGAGCGGTTATTCCTTACGGTTTTTGTGATTCATGATGCGATTTGTTTCCAAGATAGTGATGGTGATGGTGATGATGATCAATGTTGTCGTAGATTACCGAGCAGGCCCCACTATCAACGTCATCACTTTCAAAAAAATCAAGAAAAACACATTACATTCAACTCGGAAGATTGTACAGCGTAGTGCACGAGAATGCCTCTCCTCTCCACCACCCCACCTCCTCCTTTTACAGTAGGTATGTGCTTGACAAAGGTGTTGTCTGTGTTTTCTGTCGATATGTTCGTAGCTTGGCATGCTCATTCAATTTGATTTGGGATCATCGATAAGACTCTTGTGTTGTTGCAGTTGTTGTCATCGTCGTCGTCGTCGCACTACTACCTGTGCGAAGACGTTTGTAGAAAGAGGCTCTAAGCATGCGGCGTATGCTTCTGTTCAGCGGTCTCGGGAGCGTCTCCCAACTGCCAGGACTTTTCTCCAATAATCGCACCAGACCCGTCACTGACTTCTCGTCCTTGAGATAGATGATGAGGAATGAGCGAGTAAAATATTATATATCTGACAATCGTGTAAACTCGTTTAAAGGATAAAAAGAAAGAGGTGAAAGCGTAAATAAAACTAGCGCAGGATAATCTCATGTACATCCATCATACACGTGTGGTGCAGGAGCAGGAGATTCACTACTACTACTACTACTACTACTACTACTACTACATCAACAACAACAACAACTACTACTAGTACTGCTACTTTTTTGTCCACAGCTTGCTGCAGGGCTGCGGCCACGCGTCCATTGAGCTCGGTTCTCCACAAGAGAAGCTGCTCTTCACTCTCCCCCTCCTCCTGAGCTGCTTTGATCGCAGATGCTATTCGCGAGCAAGTTGTAAAGTCATTCTTCTTGCGTTCGGTGCTCTTTTTCATCATCGCTCGAATGATCCCAGCTAATCAAAGAAGGAAAGAAGAAAAGGCAGCGGAAAGACACCAGAAAGGCATTCAGCGGCTTACGGAAACTCATAGAAAAACCAATCGAAGACACTCCCCCGGTCTTTGTTTAATCAATTTATGGTGGAGGGTGAGAGTATAGATAAGATAAGGTCCGATCGCGGGGGGAAATCAACCTATTCTCTCCCTTTCCTTCACGCTCTGCTCGCATTTCCCCTTCTGAAGTGAGTCGTACAGGAGGCCAGATATCGGGATACCAATTCCTGGTATGCATGACAACAACGCGAACATTTATCAACGGGTATCGGTCAAAGCGAAACTGTTGGCGATGGTAAGTTCTGCATGGTGCTCTTTGCCATCACTACAGAAAGCGTCACATGCAGATTCCACATCGGAAATCGCACCACTTTTCACCTAAGCAGATTAATACGCCTTGTCTTAGCACAACTTCGACGCGCGGTGGCCATCCACTTTTCCCCGAAACCAGCTTGTTTGTTAACGCTTGCATCGCCGTTCGCCTCTCCCCAGATCGATCCAACCTGTCGGCGGGTTGGACAGCTGTGGATCAGATTAAGATGTTCGGAAATGAGAGAAACACATCCTTAAAAAACATTCTTTTCATCCAATACGACTTGGATAGTTTCCCGGAATAATTTCGAAACAGCGGCTCCGCTCCCCGACTATTGCGTGATAATTCTTCTGATTGGTGTCATTGGTCGCATACCAAGGAAGTTAACGAATTGCGACATCCGGGAATTCCAGTCACAGATAAGAATTAAGTCCCGGAACGTCGATTTCGCGCGAGGCCATTTTCTTTGACAATTACAGCGATAATGTCCTCCATGCTCGTCAGGGAGCAGCAGCACGGCATACTCGAAGAATAACCGACCGAAAGTAGTCTGTCTTTGCCTTCAAGCTAGACAGAAATCCTTCGAAATCCTCCCGTCATCTCCCATCAAGATTTAGGACACTTAAAACCCTTAAAATGGCATTTGTTTACATACTGCGACATGATATCAATTTTTGTCTTCGATCCCCACACCCAGCAGACAAACTCGAGGGCTAGGGGAGGAGGAGAAAAGACAGCTATCACCATAGCATTGGATAGTACATGGGAAGGCCGTCACGAGAGATGAAACCTCGTGCCTCATCTGTTAGAGACGGCAAGTATGCACAGATATCCCATGATCAAGAAGAGCAGAGGACTGATTCCACAGTATCTGCCTAACTAACACCGTAAAGAGGGGAGAGAAACTATAATGCAGGAAAACACGTATAAAGTTCACACATCTTGTTAATCATACAAATCAGGTTGATAATTACGGACTAGATCCCGTGACCGAAAAGTAATTATCATTCTTCTCTCCACGACATGCCACGATTGACTCAAACATGCCCATTCTCTCATCATCTACGAAGCTAATGATTGCAGAGCCTTTACGCGATCCATAGTTAGTGCTTTACCCTCGCGCCTTCGTTTCTAATTACTTCTCATCTCAGAACTGAGAAACCACATCCTGCGCGATGGCTCATGCTGGGGATCTTTGGCCTTGTTGCTCAGGGCAATGGAATGGTAAGAATAGAGAGAGAGAGAGAGAGAGAGAGAGAGAGAGAGAGAGGGAGATAGAAAGAGAAGGAGACTTTCTTTCCGCATTAAGTTTTTGCAACACTGGCTTTGCTGTTTGGCAGACATTTCTCGCAATATCTTCGATATCTGGGAAGGCGCAGGACTTCTACAACGTGTCTGAGTCGACGGTAGGAGCAGAAGGAGGAGGGGGGGGAGGAGGATATTGGACAAAAAGAAAACACATTCGAGGACATGCATTCTTTTGATTCTACGGACCATATCCGCAACAAAAAGATCTGAGATAAATTACAGTGAAGCCACTTAAGATCGGCGAGTCTTTTCATCAGTTGTGTTCTCCTCTCCCCTGTTTGATTTGTTAGGTCAACTTGGTGGTGATCCTCTTCTACGCGATTTACTTGCCTTTCATGCCACTTGCTACCTGGACGTAATGGCATTGTTCCCTCCCCTCCTCACCCCCTTCTCCCACGATACGCCAACAAGAAGCTACGACGAACGACAACATGCTGGACTCATTGCAATTGTGTGATTTAGTATAGAGCACCATGAATCGACCTCTTGCATAATCTTCCTCACTTTCTCACATCTTTACCTTCAAAAAGAGTCAACTTGAAGGATGGGCTGCGAGGGAATGTGCTGGTTGCTGCCTTCGTCATGGCGCTTGGGTAGTTACGGCATCAACACCTAATTTGTATAAATGTGAATATTATATATATATATATATATATATATATATATATATATATAAATTCTATGTATACGTTATAACAAAACATTACTCGAAACTTTACTCAACAAGCGATATATAAATACAGTATATATATATATATATATATATATATATATATCAATATATACATGTGTGTGTGTTTGTGTGTGTACATATATAATATATAATATATGTTGTAACACGACATGGCAGACGGCCACATTGTGGCTGCATATTCTCCCCAAATTAATCCAATTGAAAGACTGCGCTAAGCTCTTTTTGTTATATTTACGAACTACTTCTGACTTCCTTGCTTTGTTACAAGTTGTGGTATTCGCGCGGTGGCATACAACGGCTCCTCGGCCTCCTTCAACTACTACTTGCTCGGTATTATTATTATTATTATTACTATTATTAATGCTGCTGCTGCTGCTGCTGCTGCTGCTGCTGTGCTGCTGCCATAAAACCAAATTGACAACAAACAGTATGAAGGATGAAGAGTGTGATGATGATAGAATAACATAACACGACTTGGAATTTGTTGTTAGGAACAGCTATTTGCGCAGTGAACGGTCCTTTCATCCTGTCCTGTTTCACTCTTGTGCCGGCCAGCTGGTAAAAGAAGAAGAAGAAAAAGAAAAAAAACGATGGTTGAGGAGAGAGAATTGTTTGGGGAGGGAGGGGGCAGAGGGATGTAAGGAGGGCATAATGTGCATCATCACAATGCAACAGTCCCCCCCACGCAAAACATAGCCCAGATGATACTTGTTTTTGCACGCATTGTACACGCGAATGAATGCACGTTTCAGGTGGTTTTCTCGTACCCCCCTTCTAGTGATTGATTGATAGTCATCCTCATCTTTCTTTCTGTGTAGGTTTCCTGAATCAGAACGTGGAATGGCAGTCTCCATTGGGGTGGGTGCTACAACTGAGAGCGCAAATATATTCGTATTGTCAGCTGTTCGCTTGGAAGAAAGCACCCTTGTTCTGTGCTCTGCCGCATCGAGAGCCGTGTAGACTAGAGAGCATCACCCGTATAGTTTGAAACCCCCTCGAGGGGCATGAGGCTACTCAAAACACCGCCGCCATGTTGTCTTGACTTCTTCTTCCGTGCGAACGACGCAAGGAAGACTGAGATAATGCATTTGCTGAATAGTTTTTTGGTATCAGAGAGATATGTGTCAAGTATTACATTCGAATGACGGGTTCATCATCATCATCACCATCATCATCATCATCATCATCATTATCTCTTCTTCTTGTCGTTGTTGCTATTCTTCTTGCTCCTCTTCCTTCATAGGTCCTTGCAAACCAGATGGGCATGGTCGTTGGGTAATAATACATTTTGGATGATGATGATGATGATAAACCGATGATCCTTTTTTAAGGCCAAAAACAAAAATTGCAAAATATTTTGGAGGGGGGGGGAGAGGAGGAGGGGAGTGAGGAAAAAAACCTATGTGCATACTTGGTTGTCTACTTCATTCAAGAGAGAAAAGGATGATATCAGAATAACTTTAGATATAAAAGCCGTATACATGGCATTACCGTATTTGTCATCGTCATCATCATCGTCATTACCATTCGAATCTCTATAGTGTGTGCTCATGATCATTCTTCTTCTTCTTCTTCTTCTTCTTCTTCTTCTTCTTCTTCCGCTGAAGATACTTGCTTCCGCCTCTGATCGTGACCGAAGAGACCGACAGATCTAAACAGAAGACGCAATTCCTGGTAATAATATGTGCCTACAACTACTACTACTACTCGGCAAGAAGTAAATACCAGCTGTTCAAACAACACAAACGAATCATGTCGGGTGGGATAATGAGTTGTTGGATCGGTATTGCATGCATGCATATGCTTACATGATCATCATCATCTTCCTCATTATCATCTCAATCTACAAGTGTTGCATCACAATAAGATCATTACTTTGCCATAATCATGATTCTCCCCCCCCCCCCCCTCCCCCATCTCTCCATTATGTGACAGATTTGCCATTTGACGCTTGCAGCTATCACTGGGATCGCTTTTCTGTTGGTCGGTTTATTCGCAAATATCACTAGCATAGATTTTCCTAAAGACTGATATCTTACACGGTTACTGCTCTCTTTATTAGGCATTTTTTCTTTTCAAATCGACACCGCCAAATGCTACGAGAAGGGTGCCAATACGTGCAAGGTAAATGCACACACACACACACACACACACACACACACACACATGCCGACGGAAGTACAGAATATTGCTCCGCGGCATTAAGCTTCAGTCTTGCCGCCAATCAACAGCAAAGTCATTGGCCTTCGCAAAACCTTGAGAAATTGCCAGAAAACTCACTGTTGTGCCTTCTGTTTCGAGTCTTTGAGCATATGCTGGACAAACACACACGCGCGCACACAAAGCCACTGCTGCTCGAAGCCTTTGGCCTTTCAAAAATTCCGAATTGAGCACACTTTCCGCCCCCCCGATTACTCTCCGTTATTGTTGTTGTTGTTGTTGTATTATTATTCGTTGGTGGTAGAGATGAGATGGAGTTGGTGGTGGCCTTAAAGCTCATGGTAACAAATCCTAACTTCTGGGCCTATGGATTGGGTACGATACACACGTAAGCACACACTTGTGCCCAAGAGCATATGCATGAAAGCATGTAGATATCAAAAGAGTCAATTCGTAGTACTACATATGTCGCTTTGAAACGTGTGAGCGTCTGAATCTTCAGCAAGCATCCCCCCCCCCCCCCCCCCCACCCCCCCCTCCTAAAAAGAAAGCACCCACACACACCTATCACGAATGAACAACAGGTTTCGCTCTTGTGGCTCCGATTTACTGGGATATGGGTGAGATGGTGCTGCATGCATGCAGTCAGTCGTCGTTGTCTAGTTGTTAAATCTAGAGTGGTTATTATTGTTACTATTGTTATTATATGCGCTATTCGACTATCTTGATTTCCTCCCCCCCCCTCCCACCGATTTTTTGCCATATCCAACACAAAGGCACGCTGTTGAATCAGAACATGAGTCCCTCCGGGTATATGATAAGATGACTTCCTTCTTCTCACATATATATATATATATATATATATATATATATACATATAATGCACTCCACCCGCACTCTTTCTTCTGCCGAAGTAGTATCTACCACAGCAGGAGAGTAGTAGTCTTGACACCATATACATAAGAGCATTCGAATTTCATAGAAGCATGCATCTTAAGCAGCAGCAGCAGCAGCAGCAGCCACACGCCCGAACGAGCCCGGGTGATGACCTGCTGGGGATGTGGAAATTGTTCGCAGAAGAAGATTGCTGTTTTCTAGACGAGTGCTAGCTTCTTTTTGCCATGCATGATTTGCGATGATTCATAGCCAAAACGACGAGCGACCGACGGAATTGACGTTCGAAAACAGGTACTCAGACGGCATGATTATGATTCCTGGAGTTCTTCTTCAGGCAATTGCTCTCCCAGGTTTGGTGATGAAGTGAGGAGGAGGCGCTTGCAATGGATGATCAGTTGTCATCATCGATATAACTCTAAATATGCATGTATGGCCATATACGCAGGATACGTTATCTAACACCACCTGTCTCTCTTCTTTCTTCTCCCTCTCTCTCTCTCTCTCTCTCTCTCTCTCTCTCTCTTTCTTTCTTTCCCACCCTCTCTCCCTCTATTGCTTCGTCTTTTCTCTTCCTCTAAGGGATGGTATTGGCTGGAAAATTAATTGACACCCTGCATATCATCGAAACCATCATCATTGCCTCGCTCCTACTGGCGCTCTGCTCGATGATAGTAATAATTTCAATAGATTCTCTCACATACCCATGCTGGAGTAGTGTTGCCTCGCCGAGCACGTAGTATGCGTCCACGTCAATTATCAAGGATTTTCACATATTATTCTCATACCCCCCTGTTCTCCTACGACATCAGCCAATCAATCGGCCAATCAATCAACCAATCAATCAACCAATCAATCAGGTGTTCTCTTGGGCAATTACGCTCGAAAAGAGCACGACGAACTTGATGCTCATCACCCTGTGCTCCGTATGCGCGGGATTTTCTTTTAGGTGCTGCTTGCGTTGTCACGCGTGTGAGCATATTCAGTCATTAAATTGAGTCCGTTTACATCGTAGTGGTAGTTGTAGTAGTAGCAGTAGTAGTAGTAGCAGTGGTAGCGGTGGTGATATACCTATACTTACTCTGATATGATGTTTATATATATGGCAGTATGGTGCAGCCTGCTATGCTCGATTTG
This sequence comes from Bigelowiella natans CCMP2755, assembly GCA_000320545.1. Classification (NCBI taxonomy): domain Eukaryota; phylum Cercozoa; class Chlorarachniophyceae; genus Bigelowiella; species Bigelowiella natans. Next base: position 38,537 of record ADNK01003021.1, on the reverse strand, counting down.
GTGACCGAACGCACGCAACCCGTGCCGCATGGATCTACGTGCTCCGTGCTCTATCTTGGTCATTTCCTCTCATATCATACATACATAATACACAGCTAATCACAACTTCCTGTTACAAATAAACTCACAACACACACACACACACACCCACACACACACACACACACATATATATATATATATATATATATATATATAATATTTTCGATAATATACCACGAATAAACTGCATACAAGCCTATATACGTGGCTGAATATTGACTCTTTCCGATGGGTGGTTTGAAAGGTACAATGACATTTGGAGGCCTCTATATGGTCATCAGCAACTACATGAAGGTGGTAGTTGTCCGACTACTAGTTATTGATTGTATGTAATATATGTGGGCTGCTTATTGTTGTTATCAGACGTAAGAGCTTAGTACAGAACAATCGTCTTTGTTTAGTTCAACATGGAGAATTCCTTCATTATGTTGTTATGTTTTTTGTACCCCTACCCCTCCTCCTCCTCCTGCTGCTGCTTCGCCGATGATTATCTAAAACACCTCTTCCATCATTAGGCACTGCATTTCAACATCCTCATATGCTCTATCATCGCTATCATACTGGCCGCGTCCTTGATAGGTGACGACAGAAGCAATCATGGTGGTGGTGGTGGTGATGGGGTGCAGACAGAGTGTGTGATGTGACGATTCGAGAGATAACTGGTAGGAGCTTTTCCCTCCCCCCCCTTCGAAACGGCCGTGTGAAGAGAGAATAATATACTAATTTGTACTTGCTCGCACGCTTCCTTTCCCTCCTCCTCTCCCTCCTAACTCTTGAGAGCCAAGTAAATCATGCTCCAATCGAGATACTACATCCTTATTTTTCTTTACATCCACGACGATCATCAGTGCCCCAAGTATTTCCCCACTCGAAAACATCGAGCTCTTCGAAGTACAGCGTCCATTCGGTCTCCGCCTCATACACTGGTGGGTATCTTCCCGAGATTCTACTACTAGTGTCGAACAATATCCTCGTATGTGTGCTTGCGAACAGTTTGGATGATCAATTTACATTCGCAGCAGATAAGCGCGTGAATGCACTGGTGGTAATCGCATGTGTCCTCATCAGTACTTTCATACAAATTAGACGGCGAATGGAAGAATGGCTTGGAGACCAGCGAGAAAGGAAAAGAATTATCACACGAGGATAAATGTCGTTAAGACAGAAGGATTCCTCTTGCGCTACGCTAGATTGAATGATTTTGTCATCCCTCGCGAAATTTGCACAACAGCGGGTGCAATGGATGTGAACGACGTGTGCACCATGTTGCACAAACAATTCACAACTGTCACATTTGCACATTCATCCACAGTGGCATGGCATCATCATGTGTGACGGAGCGCTTGTGGCGAGACATGCGTGCGCGTGTTGAATGTCTGACATTGTGATCAATGTTTCAATGTTTCAAATGAACGTGAACAAGCCAAACGTGCAATCAACACCTCCTCGTTCACTCATCAATCATCAATTGATGCAGTCTAGCAGTCCTCACCAAAGCCACTGGGCTAGTTCGAGGCACTGCGTTTCACACTTTGCAAACATCATGCAACATTTTGGAAGTGCAGTTCTTCATCACGTTTGTTTGTGGTTTTGATGCAACCTTCCGCCTTCCAAACGTTCACTGCGTCAATCGTTCGAGGGGCGTCCAGCCTGCTTGCCAGCAGCACATCATTCAGTCGTTCAAATTGTTCAAGCGTGCGTTCATTCTGATGATCTTTTCTGCACAACATTCGCACGTGCACTTTTGCGTGCTCGCATCGATCTGCAAAGTTTCTCCACTTCTTTCTTTCTTTCTTTCATTGTGACACTGCACACTCATTTCAACCCGGCTAGCCAGTCAATGTCAAAAGCGAGCATCAATCAATCAATCCATCAACCCACAGCTAGACAGCACTCATTGGAAAGCACATGAACCATTTTGGGCCACGCCTGCACGGAGCCACAGCCGTTGCCTTCTAGCCTTGCCTGGGAGTGGGAATGAAAAGAAGAAAGCAGGCATGCTCATTCCGGACAGTTGGGGGAAATGTAGCGATGACGATTGCTTCCAGATGTTCACCGCTTCAACATTTTCCCAAATGTGAGCACTCACTTTCCAAAGGTTTTGAGTTCCTCCTGTACATTTTACACCCAAATGTCCTGGATTTTCCCCAAAATCGATGTCATTATTACCATTGCAACAACAGGCAACAACCTCCCAACAGGCCGAAGAAGCAACCAGTCACTGGATCTACCACCCCCACCAGACAAGAACATGCCCCCCACCTCCTGGTGGTTTTAGAGGAGGGAAGAGAATTTTCACGAGATTATGTGGAAAGCGTTTCAATTTCGAAGATCAGGGGGTAAAATCTATGCACAGGCATTCCCTGGGCACTCCTCTGCCCCCTGCCATCGATACCGCTATCTAAACCACCCTTCATCGCTGAGCTTGTTGTTGAGCACAGCTCCTCCCCGCGATCTCAATTCTCGACGCGATGACAGTCAAAGGAACTTTACAGCGTCCATTAAAGGAGGGAAGAAGGGTGAAAGGGGAGAAGAAAACAAAGTCAATGTATCCGGTCTTTTGAGGAAATTGGCTCAGGCAAACAAATCACAATCATCATCTCCAATTTCCGGCGAGGAATCAGGACGGGTACGATCGCCACGAAAGTCAGCCCAACATGATACAATCAGTACTCTGAAAGCAATTGTTTCATCATCATCAAATGCGAGCTCGTCACCATCACCGTCATCATCATCATCGAGGCCATCGTCGATCAATTTAATGGGAGCTCTAGGTAATAAGAAGAGGATGGGTGCAAAAAGTGTTGACATGTCAGGGATATTCCAAAAGGATGATTCCATGTCGTCCAAGAAATCATCGTCGTCATCGTCCAGGGACGCAAACAGTATCCCAGCCTTCTTCAAAAATTTTAAGCTACAAAAGGATAAGGGAACGATTCCATCATCCGCCTTCTCACCCTCCTCCTCCTCGCTACCATCCTCATCGGCCTCTGGTCAATCCGGGAAGCAACTTCTGAGGAGTGTGAAGAGCAAGAAGGCAGACTTGGAGGCAAAAGCCCCCGCCAAAGTGGCGGAATATGATGAGGACGATGAGGTCGGTCCCGAATTCGAAACTTACGCGTCCAAACTTAAATTTAGAAAGGTGTGGCAGCCGAAGAAAAACCGACCCAGTCGCGCAATTTCTAAGGAGCAGCGTGCTTGTGTTGTGCCTGATATGATGACGCTCCGTGACCTCTCCCGGTGGACCAAGTATTCAATGTCAAAGCTGAACGACGTAATGGTGGAGCAGCTTGGCATGCGCAAGATCGATGCCTGCGAGTACCTTGATGCCAGCACAGCGGAGTTGATCGGCTTGGAGCTCGATATCGACGTTCAAATCGCGTCGAAAATAAGCAAAATTGATAGGCTGCCCACAGTGATTCCAGAGGATAGGTCGTAAATAGTAGTCCTCGACCTAATAGTAGTAGTAGTAGTAGTAGTGGTAACATTCATCCGTGTGGTGCATATGCAGATATAGATACTAACGTGTGTGCATGCGTGCTTGTGCTTGTGCTTGTGGGTGTTTATGCGTGTGCATGTCTTGATGAATGCAGTGCACCGTGCCACATGCAAATCGGCTTTTTCCTCCACGATTAGAGTTAAAGGAGGGTAGTGGTGTGTGACGACTAACAACGTTAAACAACAGGTCATCATTGAAGCCAAAGCCGCCTATCGTATGCATCATGGGCCATGTCAACCACGGAAAGACATCTCTACTCGATGCTCTTAGGAAGACAAACGTTGTAGAGTCGGAAGCAGGCGGTATAACGCAAGGGTTGGGTGGTTTCCTTGTTAAGTCTAATGGCGCTGAGCTATGCTTTCTCGATACCCCTGGGCATTCTGTATTCCATGCAATGAGATCGAGAGGCTGTCAGGCAACGGATATTGCTGTTATCGTAGTCAGGTAGTAGCAGCTGTGTTATAGGAGGAGGAGGAGGAGAGGAAAAGACACGTTGATTTGTTACATCAAGCCGACCGCTTCTGGACCTTTTTCCTCTGCTTCCATCCTAACCCCTCCCCCCCCTCATCACTCTCTCTCTCTCTCTGGCCAATGTTGTTTTGCGTATTAACGTCTCTCAACCTTTTCCCTTAGCGCAACTGATGGCGTGCAAGAGCAAACCGTCGAATCCATTCGTATTGCCCAAGATCAAGAGCTCCCAATCATCATCGCCATCAACAAATGCGACGTTGATGGGGCTGATGTCGACGGGTGTGTTGTACATCAACATATTATATATATTTTAATTATTATTTAAGAAGTGATTATGGCAATGGATTATGTTGAGAGGAATACACCTAACATCACATTTCAATTGAAATCAGCAATAGCACACCGACTACCGTTTTCTTTGGATATTTTTGTTGCACAATTCAAACTGCTCTGTGTGATTTGCCATTGCCAGCTGCAATAAAGCATCACATATCTGATATCGTCTCCCTACTACTACTACTACTACTACTGCTACTACTATGATCATCAAGGACGAAAGGGCAGTTGATGGACGCTGGTGTTGTGGTGGAGGACTTAGGTGGAGAAACAATATCAGTGGATATTTCCGCAAAGACCGGCACTGGCCTTGATGATTTGGTCTGAAAAGGACAAGAATTAGAAGAATTAGACGAAGAAGTGGAAGAAGGGGAGGGGAAAACTAGCAGCGGCACACACAAACACTACTACTACTCTCTTTCTCTCTCTCTCTCTCTCTCTCTCTCTCTCTCTCCTACTAGTACACACACATGCATGCACGCACAAAGGCAAAGGAGTGGAGGAGTCAAAGCACTACATAGATATGATTACAATTGATAAAACTACCGACCTCTCATCATTCTCATTTTTTTCCCCCACTACCCCCACTACCCCCACTACTACTACTACTACTGCCACCGCTGCTGCTACTACATGCCACCGTGCTACTTTAGATCGATGCAATACAAGTGCAGGCTGAAATGGAGGAGCTGCGCGCTGACCACAAGGCTGCCGGCGAGTTTATGGTGATTGAGAGCAAGTTCCAGCGGGGAAAGGGACTGCAACTGAACTCCATTGTGAGGTGGGGCAGCATCAAGGTGGGTGACTTCTTCGTATGCGGCAAGGAATATGGGCGGATAAAGGAGATCTTAGACTGCCAAGGGAAACGGCTGAAGAAGGCCGGCCCCTCCACGCCTGTGGCCATATCAGGGCTACGGGGGGAGGAATCCTACGGCGACGAAGGTTTATGTGTGAAGAACGAGAAGGAGGCGAAGAAGATCATTGAGTACCGCAAGGATAAAGAAGCGTATGAGAGCATTTGGAGCGTGCGTGCCAAGGAAGCGGAAGCGCACGTAAAGCTACGCGCTGCTGCAAGTGCTAGTGATAAGAAATCGTCGAGCCAACGGCGGAGATCAAGGCCGACATCTCCCACCCACGACGTCACCGTGGCGGATATCGATGGAGCCGATGGGGATGACGGCAACCAAACGCTGCACATAATCCTGCGAGGTGACTGCCAGGGTTCTCTCGAAGCGATTGGCGACTATCTGCAGCTGCTCCCTGATCATCAGGTCAGAGCCAAGTTGGTCAAATCTGCCGTAGGCCCTCCTACCATCACCGACCTTGCCGCTGCGGAGATGCTCTCCAATGCATGCCTCGTGCTCTTCAACGTTAAGGCTGGGGCTTCGATCGTAAAGGAGGCAGAGAGGCTCAAGCTCCCGCTCACAGCCCACGACGTCATATATAACCTCTTTGATGACGTGCGTGACAAGCTCAGCGCAATGCTGCCTACTGTGGAGAAGACGAAAGTACTAGGCTCCGCCGAATTCTTGCAGCCCCTCAAACTTAGCTCTGGTGGCCGCAAAACCGTCACAGCCGCGGGGGTAAGGGTTCGCAACGGGACGCTTGTGAGGAAGGCTAAGTGGCGCGTTCTGCGCGACGACGAGGAGATATTCACGACAGACGAGGCCGAATCTATGCGGCACTTCAAGGACTCCGTTGAATCGATGCCCAAGGGGGAGGAATGCGGTGTCCTTCTGAACGGGTTTGAGGACTTCAAGCCGGGCGATGTGCTGCAAAGCTATGAGTTCGTGATGGAGCCGTCGAAGTTAGATGATTCAGCTGCGAGGAGGCAGCAGCAGTACTATGATGGAAAGTAGAAATAACAATGATAATAAGGCGCTGAACGACTCGTCATCAATGGTGGCGTCCGTCAGCGGGAATCTGCGATGTGGCAGCAAGCTATTACAGCTCGTACGTCACCACGTACATAATACGATTTATGCATTAGCATTGTAACCTTGCGTCTCTAGAACGATGACTTTATGAACTGTATTATTGCACCGAACCCATTGTGTAGTCGTGCATCCAACATGTTAAAATCATTAAGAATATGCTCACGTGCGAGCAGACAAAAATCAATACATACATGCAGCAAGTACATGCACATCTGAATAAACGTTATAGTATATGTCACATATATTGCTCCGCGATGCACACAGACACGCTAGCACGCCTAGACGCGTGTAGAGAAGATAGATGAATACATCTAGCTTCTGCTGCAGTAGCGAGCGGCTCCATGTTTTATGCGTTTGGATATTGTCAGCGAAGGCTATAGGTATGCATACTGATCGACTACCTAGACATATTATGAGTATATGAGAGGAATGTGATAAATAAATCACACGTATTATATCTAAATAGCCATCCCAACGTAGCTATGTGAAATAATAGACACAGTAATAATCTATCATTGAAAGCAGTGCGGCTGCAGCACTAAAAACACACTTATTTTTAGTTTCTGCGCACATTCTAGATGTTAGGGTCACAAGTCTAGCCTTAGAGGCTAGGGCTTACGCAAGATGCTAGCATGCTAGCATGGCAATGTGACATCGCACGTGGTCATCGATCGCATGAGACGTTAGTCATTCAGCGATTATGGACCGGTTGCATGCATGCATGCACGCAGCGCAGACGTAGCAGGCGTTACGTACGTTTGAAGCATGCCTACTGATGCGAGTGAGTCTTTGATGAATACCATGGGCTACACTTGCTAGCTTGCTAGACTAGTACATGCACATATTAGAATGAATGACAATTGAAAATTTTAACGTGTTCATTTCATCCGTCTAATACCAAAGATTTCATCACTTCATTGCATCCGATCCGTCTTATGCCACACGTAGCTAATCATCAAGTAGTGCTGCGTCTTTTGACCGACATTGCGTCACAACATGTGCTATGTAGCGTAGGCATGGCGGCATGCTTGCTATGCATCGACGCAATTTAGCTCGTGTGGACGTACTCACATGCGTGTTGTTGAGCTGGCAACCGTGATGAGTGAAATGAAGTAGAATTCTCATCATAATCGAATCACCACAAAATAATAATATATTTAAATCTACACCCAATATTCCTATATTTTAGGTTCATAGCTTCTTCCATATAGCTTCTAAGCAAATTATCACCATTGCCTGCTAATTTTCGGCCCTATTTTTGGTTCTTCGTTTGAATTACCGAATCTTGTTCTATGTGGTTATTTGTACATGGCATGGCTGCTCCTGCAGGATGATGAATAAAGAATTTATCGTCGTGGTTGAGGAGGAGCAGGATAAGTGGTTGCAGGACGTGCAGGCGTTGCCGGCGTCGTCGCTGGCGTTGCCGGCGCAGCAGCGGTTGGGCGTGGTGGTTGCTGCTGTTGCTGCTGTTGAGGAGTAGCGTATCCCGAGGATTGCTGCTGTTGAGAAGGATAGCTCGATTGTGCCGGCTGCTGCTGTTGCTGGGGACCAGCAGGAGATGCATACCCAGAAGCAGGGCGCGCAGCTGCAGGTGTAGAGGCAGTAGCTGATGGCTGCTGCTGCTGCTGCTGCTGCTGCTGCGGGTAGGTTGATGGGGTCGAGACAGCTGGCCTTGGTTGTGGTGCGGAAGGGGTGGTAGTAGTAGTAGCTGCAGCAGGTGCTCGCTGTGCTGTTTGCTGCTGCTGCTGCTGCTGCTGCTGGGCAGTAGCCGGCCGTTGTTGTTGTGGTGTTGCCTGCTGTTGCTGCTGCGCTGTGGTGGTGGTAGCAGCAGGTCTTTGTTGCTGTTGGGCAGTGGCATATGGTGATGACTGCTGCTGCTGCTGCTGCTGCTGTGTTGTAGTAGCAGGGTATCCAGGCCGAGCCGCGGTCTGACCAACTGTTTGTGCCGTCGGTGTTGTGGCAGTACCAGGCACCCTCATCCTTGCTGCGGCATTTGCTGCAGCCGCCGATCGCTGGGATTGAAGACTCGCAGCAGCTGCTCTCTGGGCTGCTACATCGGCGGCTTTCTCGGTTCTTGCTTGCGCCTTGTTGCTCTCTTCGGTTCGGCGCGCTGCATAAGCTCGCGCCGCCGCCGCCTGCTCTCGAGCTTGTTGGAGCTGTGCTTTGGCTCTTTCGTCCGCGGCCCTGGCTTCTGCCTGTGCTTTTGCCCTAGCCCTTGCCTGTGCAGCTTTCTCCGCCTGCATTTTCTCTATTTGCTTCTTCGTAAGTTTCCGTGGATGCTTCCGCGACCCTTGTTGCTGTCCCGTGGAAGGCGGCGGTGACGATGGGTCAGGCTTTGGGGAGGAGGAAGGCGACTTGAGTTGTTGTGGAGGTGGCGGGGGTGGTGGCAATGGTGATGACTGAGGGTCGTCGCCAGGAGCAGCAGGGTCTGCTGCTGGGTCAGTGCTGCCGTCGCCGGGGTCCGTTCCTTGCCCTCCCCCACCAAGAATCTGCTTCTTGACTCTCTCTTTCCAATTCTTTAGCTTGGTCGGTGTCTGAAGACCAGGATGTTTCGAATGCTTATGCTGCTGCTGTTGGGGGGGGTCAATTATTGCGCGAGGGTTGAATTTGCCTGGAAATTCTAAGTCCACAACCATCAGAAGCATGACGATTACGGACACTGATACAGCCCCGAGAAGTATTGCTGCTGTTCGCTTGGACACACACGTCCAGCAAGATTGGTCGGAGTCGTTCTCAAACGCTCTTGCGTCGGGGAAAGAACCATAGTAGGCCTTCCCCAGGCCTCCTGGATTGGAGTGCGACATGCGCACGATACCGTCCATGTTCACCTTGCGATTTTTTATACTACTTATTCTCTGATTTACACTGTCATCGTCGTCGTCAGACAACTCAGATTCATTGGATGTCCAGCCTAAGAACGACCACATTGAAAATTTATTTCGTCTTTCTCCTTCGCATTCCTGCTCTGGTATCTCTCCTTCGGAGCCGAGGCTGGCGGATACTGTGTAGGTGTAAAATATTTGTACGTTAAACGCAAACGTTTCCGTAAAACATTTAATGTGAACAAAATAATGGACATATCTTAAAAAATAAATGCGGGATGTGTATGTGTGTGTGTGAGTGTGAATATTTATCTTTAAAATACAACACATATCACATCATAATGCATACAATTATATAAGTAATGTATATCATAATATATATAATTATATACATTTATATGTATTGTATATGTATATGTATATGTATTGTATATGTATATATGTATATGTGATGATCATGCATAATGTACACGCGTATTGTAGAATTATACAATTTGTAAATATGTCAGCAAGCTTTTAATTGCAATTTTTCGAAAAATCATTTGTGGAATCTGTGTTTCTTTCGTGAGTTCCAAACTCCACCGGAAAAGCATGATGATGGAAGTTAAATGGCAAAAAAGAGGTCTAGTTCAATTTGACGATTTATCAAATCTCGCTTGAAGCGAATAATCGAAGAATCGAAAGGTCGATCAATCGAAGAAGATTCGAAGAAACGAATAGCCCTCCAAGCGAAATCTGCATTCTATCCCCTTCACAATACACACTGTACTCTCCAAAAATTTCGTTCAATTTTGCGGGGGGAAGCTAACCCATTCGCCTCTGAAGGGGTGGCAAAGGAGAGGGATCAGACAGACGAGAGCGGGGACGACGAATTAGGGTGGGGGTAGTGTTGCACCCCTTCTTCTAATTGGTCGGAGAGAAAGGCGTCTTGTGTGTCAGATATAATCTTGTTGTAATGTATTTTTCTTTCGATTTGTAAAAGGTTTAGTACATTGCGACAACCTTACATTTCGGTTTACAGTGAAAACATTCGGCATTCTCACTTCCAGAAATCACACAACGAACATCTTGGTTTTTAATGATGGTTGGAAGTAGTTATTGAAAAACCGCATGGATTTACCTCATGAAATGTAAATTAGCTGCTGTGATTTGGCGAGAACCGCCTAAGGGACACGTGTCTCTGTGTATCTCTTGGATGGTGCTCCAATTTGGGGGGTTTATTATTCAGAACATGAGGCTCAGGGAAAATTAAAAACTATGGGATAATTTCAATACGAACGGACATCTCTGGAGTATTTGTGTAAAATTGTAATGGATTTTCATATGCACTTATTTTAACTTGAATATTGGAATCTGAATTCAAAAACTTGCCGCGCAACCATCAACTTTTTCGGCGATTTTCAAAAAGGGGGACTTGGATTTGTTCCTTGCGACAAGCTTTTGGCAAAAAGCAAGAGAAAAGGTGTTTGGTTGGCACTCGCTCTCCTCGCTCACAGGGTCAAATTCAGCGAATTATGATGTTTGTGGTGGAAAAAATCCGAAATTTTTAGGCCTGTAGATCTCCATGGATCTAGATCTACATAGCTGGGAAGTCCAGTCAAGGACACGAACAGAATAACTAACTAGATCTAACCGGTAGTTGGGCTTGCGATTTCCTGAAGAAACATTGGGAAATCCTGAAATCATGTGAATTCTTCTCGAATCCGAGTGCCGCAGTGGATCTGGTCGAGATGACACGAACATGCGAAACACCCTTCATTTTTGGAAGAATGCAGGAAATATAGTTTGTCGTCGGTACATTGGAGCTATTTCGCATGCTTTTGAACCGACTACTTGTCGTCGAGTGGACAGCATCGAGACAGCCCTCACCACGAACAACCTAGTCACCCAAACAGATAAACGGAGGCGCTCCGGCGCTCGTGGGTGCTGCAGATGATCAGATTGAGTGTAATACTATTACCAACCCTCCTAAGAGTTCGCTGATCAGCCTGACATGGGCCCATTATTATCGTAGGTTTGCGTGCGAGCTGCCTGCATCCTCTGCATCCTGGCGTGTGGTATTCTCAAAAGCCGGAACTGGTAACAAATATTTCATATCACGCAATAGTGAAGTAGTAAATTCTACTCATATGAAGAATGTGGAAGTAACCCTACTTTCCTCCCCTTTAATGATATACATACAATATATATATATATATATATATATATATGTGTGTGTGTGTGTGTATACACATGTACACATATATTATTGCATGTCAGGAACGCTGCCCTATCCATCGACCCTGTGGGATCGACAATTAGCTCCAGCTTGTTGCCTGCCCGTACATGGGACAGCATACCATTACAGGTGAGTCAATAAGAGGTGGTCAGGATCGTAGCGAACGAAGCGAGCATAAAATACGAAAGTTGCAAAGCCATAATCCAGAAATCATAACTTATAGACACTTCATGCACCAAAGCTGAGAATAGGAAGTCAAACTAAGTGGTCAAGCAAAAGGTCAAGGGGTTGGAGATCATATATACAGCGTATTCAAGCGCACCGTCGCCACCATTATGGAATCTACGATCAACTCCAGCGCACAGGTATGTAAATAATTGAAAGCCAAATTTTCAGAGAATTCATCCGTAAAATCATAAATATGCTGTTACTTACCCGAGTCGTTAGACTACGTCAATATTATGATTATAATAATGATAATGATATCAATCTTGATGTTACACTACTTTCGTTGTATATCTGATATTGATGATCTAGAACTGCTGCTGCGAGGACATCAACGTAGCCTCACTCGACGAACCGCTGCCACCGCCTCATACGACGCTGATAAGAGCGGAAGCAGTGCGAAGAAGATCGGTGGTACTGCAACTGGGCAGGGCAAGAAGAAGGTGGTTCATTCTCATGTCAAGACCCTGAATCTAGACCGTGCAATCGAAGCAGCGGGCTTTAGTTTTGAGGTGTACACAGATCCAGAGGAGGCGGAAGGTGTGTGGGAGGCCGATAGAGATGGAAATCAGATCGCGTACCTCTCCCCAACATTTGTGCGAGACGCATTCAAAGGACTCCTGGAGGTGCGACTGCTCAGGGCTCGGGGGCTGCCATTAGTGTGCAACCCCTTCGTCAAGCTAAACATGGGGGAAATCGTGGCGAGGTCGGAGAGCCAAGGCATCAATCTTGGAGGCAATTTTGAATGGGGGTAAGTAGATATCACAGAGGATTGCCTAGAGGAGGGAATTAGCAGGCAGAATAGCAGTCAAAGCTGTTTGAGTAGATGAGAGACTAAGAGAGAGCAATGACTTCCTGAGCGTATTCTGCGGCTCTCAATGAAGGGGCTATGCAGGAACTTAACAAAAGAAATAAAATTTAGTCCCAAATTTCAATCTTTTCTATAATCAAGGAGGAGTGAATGTTCCAACCCCTCCTATCCCCCACCCTGTCTTCCTATTCAACCAAAGAAACAGTCTGGTGGCTCTCCGCTAATATTGTAAATCTACGTTCCTATCCCTTCGCCTTTCTTAGATCTTCTGAGCGCAAGGATAAGAACGCCATGGTCGAGGGGGACGGTGAGGTATTTTACTTCTACGCAAGCGAACCAGAGAAAGCTGCTCTCGAATTTGACCTTTGGACTTCATCGCTTACGGGGATGTTCAGCAGGCAGTTAGGGTATTTGTGTGTGTGTGTGTGTGTGTGTGTGTGTGTGTGTTCATGGGGCATACTACCTGGTTTGTTCTCAATTTAGCATTCTCACCCTCTTTATAGAGAGAGATACCAATTTGCACCACGGGGGAGATGTCTACCAGTCTCTGACTCACCATAAGAAAGAGCTGAAACATGCTGCTGCTTTTTCAGATGTCAATCCTCTTCTTCATGATCATCCTCTCTATATCTTCTTCTTCTTCTTCTTCTTCTTCTTCTCGTTTTCAGACTCTGTCGGTGCGAGTTGGGTGAGGCATTCCTAGACAGCGAGACTCACAATATTACCCTTCGTGTCGCGAGCGAGGAGCTGAGAGAAGGCAGGCTGGATATTGCTGTGCGCTGGCATCCATTCTCCGAGATCATCAACGTGATTGACGGGGTGCCCTTGAACATTCATGACGTCTCTGCCTCAGGTATCGTTGTGCTGCTCGTAGAACCCAAAGCAATGTAGACTTGGGGGGAGAGGGAAGTGACGTGACGATGAACAGAAAGGGACTAGCGGGGGGTGGGTGAGGGTATTCAAAAATATACCAAGTATCCTTCTGCATGCCGCCGTTGTTATTGTAGGCCTGAAGGGGCTCGACGTACGTGGTAACGTGCATCGGATGGACACGGCAAGCTTGATAGCTGTGCTGCGAGCGTGGGGACTTAGGACCGCAGGATGCTCTCGAGACGAATTGGTGAAGAAGGCGCAACTAGCAATGAAGATGAGGGAGTTAGATGCAGCACGATTTCTCAGCACTATATCTGGGATAGTTGGACAGAATCAAACTCTTGCTATGAGCACCGCGGTGAAGAATGCAGCGTCCGTATTTGAGAAAGGGAGGGGGTTGCTGCGGGGCGACACGTTCGGTGCTGTGCAGGTGCGAATGATATAGATTAGGAGCGATGGTTGTTATGTTTGATATAGATTAGGAGCGATGGTTGTTATGTTTGATGTTCTCCTCATTGCTCACTGACTGGGCTAGATAGTAACGAAGGTATATTGCTGTAAATCCTCGCAGACTGCGCTTACAGTGGCCTCCAAGGAATTGCTACAAGACGGCAAGAACAATGATATTCTTAAAGCAATCAATGGTGCTGGTGGTGGTGGTGAGTTGGCCGGTACCGATGATGCCTCCTCTAGTCCCTGGCCTGATATCTCTGGAATACAAAGTAGTAGCAGCATTAGCAGTAGCAGTGTTAACAGTTGTAATAATAACAGTTGCAGAAAGAATAGTTGTAGCCTCTCACACACACACACACACACACACACACAATCACAAACAACACAAAATTCTCCGCACTCTCTAATAATTTCAAAACATTTCTAATCATGATTGGACGTATTGCTTAAATTTATCAAAGATCGATTGAACGGCCTCTGGAACGACGAGAGCTTCCAAGAGCGCTTAGCAGCAGCGCGCGACAAGGCTCAGAAGGCAGCAATGGCAAAAATTGCAGATGGAATGGGTCTGACCTCTCGCAAAGAAGGGAGCGCTTGGAAGATGCTTCTGGAAGCGGCGACCACGGCAGAGAGGGCTAGGGGTGAATATGAGCTGTGCAGCTTTGTGGAAAATACAGAGACTGATACGCAGGGGTAGTAGCAATATGCCGTCGTAGTAGAAATAGTATGAGTAGTAGTAATCATAACAATTACAAGAAGAAGGAAGATGATGATGATGATGATGATGATGATGAAGGGGAAGGTCTACAATAGCAGTCACAGAAACTGCTCTCTCGTAACTCTAATGTGCTCGCTCCCCTCCCCCCCTATTTTATCAGCTATGTGTACCGCAGCAAGGAGGACTCAGTGATATGGATAGCGTTTCGTGGTACTGAACAGACGAAATGGCGCGACATCGTAACCGACATGATGATCACTCCTCGAGAGCCTGAATTCGCTACCAAAGCTAAAACAGGCACCCTTCGTCTTGCAAGCCTTCAAGCTCGAGATATCATGGAGGATGGAAGCAACGGCAAGGAGAGAGGCGTCTTTGGAATAGGGCAACGGCAGCGAGACACAGGGTTTGAGCGTGGTGATGGTGGATATGATAACATGCATGTGCGGTGCGACCAAATACATTGGACATCAGAGTGACAGATAGTCGTGATGAGGAGTTGGTTGACTTTGACGACGATGGTAAAATGATGTGTGTGTGTGTGTGTGTGTGTGTGTGTGTGTGTGTATCAGCTATGCTGTGAGACTGCATAACGTGGACACTGGAGTGGTCCTTGCGCAAACAGAGATGAAAAAAGGTTCGATCTTGTGCTTATAGTCTGTGTGTGTGTATTGTGGTGTGTGCGTTTGTGTGTGTGTGTTTGTGTTTGTTTTTGTGTTTGTGTTTGTGTGTGCGTGCTTGCATGCGTGAACCCTGTCCTCCCCCCCAAATTTCAAGACCAGGAAAATTTGAAGTTCCTCCCAGTTGGGGCTGGATTGTTGTAGGAATTTCGTTGATGATGTGCTTGCTATACGGCATGCACGCACAGAAGTCAGGCTTCGGCTGAGTGAGTGATGCTGTTACTATCTAGGAGTGTCTCCCCGTTGGGAAAATGACCTCACAGCGCGTATCGAGATAGGACAGAGAAATCTTCGAGTAGAAATCATCGAATTAGAAGCAGAAGGAAACGGGCGACCGCAACAACAAGATCCAACACCATCCGCTCCCCCCCCCCGTTCTTCCAAAGTCATATCTTCAATACCTCTCCCTCCAAGCAAAGAATCATCATCTTCAGCGATGTGGTAGTAGATGGATGATGGGGTTGTAATTATTGTAGGAAGTGGCACAGATTCTTGGCAGCTCACGTTTGCCTGCGTTTGCCTATCTCTGACTGTGCGTGTGTGTGCGTGTGAGTGTATGTGCTAAATGGTATTACCGAAGTACTCTGAATCACCAAAATATACAAGAAACACCGTCATCGTCGACGTCGTTGTTGTTGTTGTTGCGAAGGTACCCGATCGGCGGGATGGCAGGGACTCAGATTCGATTTGCCATGAATTGCGAGATCGATGTGGAGACCGAAGAGCAAGCGATAGACGTTAACACAGAGACAGAGGAAGAGGAGAAGAGCAAAGCAGAGAGGACCAATAATGGTAAAATAGTGTTGATAACATTGTTTAGTAGCTTCGGTATAGTATCTGTTCTTTTATTTTCACTTCAAAGATTTTCAAGCAGCAACATCCACCAATCCCCGAAGAACATATAATCATCCACTACAGCGTCTGTTACTTCATTCTACGCCGCTTTTCGTAGTTTCATCGTGGATCTCATGAATAAGATTATACTGCATCATCCTCTCCTCATTATTGCGTGACGACTGGCTATCATTATCATCATAATCATCATCATCATCATCCATCATCATTGTTGTTTCAGAGCCTCCGATGGTAGCTGCTGTGCACGAGGGCTTTCTCCGCGCGTACATGTCCATCCGCCATCGCATCCTCGATACCGTGGAAAAGGCAATTATGGTTGATGCGGATAGAGAATGGCGGATCTATGTGACAGGGCACAGTCTTGGAGGAGCTCTGGCCACGTTAACTGCATACGAGCTTGCAACGAAATACCGACAGTATGGAAGTTCTCGGCCCCCTTCTTCTTCTTCTTCTTCATCTTCTTCTTCACCAACATCATCATCGTCATCGTCGCCTGCAGCACCCAGAAGCGTCTTTGTGAAAAAGTACAGTTTCGGTAGTCCGCGCGTTGGCAATGCTGCGTTTGCGAGAGACTTCGATGAAACGGTGGAGGAATCTTGGAGAATATACAACTCAAAAGTAGTGAGTGGCAGCTCGGAGGGGGGTGAAGGAGGGGAGGAGGAGGCATAGGGGGGAGGGGAACGAGGAGGGAGGTTTGAGTGGAGATGGGTCAGTGTGTGATTAATTAAATGGTAGCAATGATAAATGTGTTTGCTAACAACAACAGCAACAACAACAACAACAACAGAGTGTGCCAAACTAATTCTCCCCGCCCCTCCCCCCCCCCTAAAAACATAATTTAACAACAGGATGTAATCCCAACGGTTCCGCGTATGCTGCAGTACTCACACGTCAAGACAGGGGTTATGATCAACAGGTCAGTTAACAAGAAATGAATGAGCAAAGCACCATATGAATGGACCAAGTGCTAGGCGATAGTTGCGCTGTTGTTGTGTGTCGGGGAATGAGTCCTACAACTGCTTTCCCCCTTCTTTCATCCTCCTTTTGGCATTTATGCTGCTGCTGCCACTGCTACTCTCGGCTGTGTGTGTCGATGTCTAACAATGATCCCTCTCTCTCTCTCTCTCTCTCTCTCTCTCTCTCACACACACACACACATTCAGCACGGAGGATGCCCTGCGGCTTGGGGCTACCTCGAGGCAGGATCAGCAGGAGGTGGAAGAGGTGGATTATGTAGAATTGGCGACGGAGAACATGCACAAGATGAGCATCACGGAGGTGCTCCCATCCCTCTCCAAGGTTTACGAGTCCGAATTCGAAAGACTACGCATGTTGGCCGACGGCAGTGCGATCGCCGACCACATGGAGGACCTCTATTTCGCAGCTCTGCAGAAAATTATCTTGAAGGATATGCTCAACTCCTAGAAGGGCGATAAGAGCTGTTCTCGGTGAAATGCAATTGATGGAAAACTGAAATCTGTCGTCTCGTCGAGGAACATTTAGAGATGCATGCATGTACATCGCAACATAATTTTTTTGATACCGTATCTTTAATGCTTCATTTGTGCCTGTACGATCTACAGAATGCGCGTATGCCTAGATGTAGAGAGTGCCGCGGCGGGTTATTCCTACAATATTAATCGGGCATTGTGGTGCAAGCTGCTGTAAGATATCGTATGCCATTATTGGCATGTTATTTGTTATTTGACACCGTTTTTGTTGTATATGAGTTATGCTCTCGTAATGCTCTGCTATTTTTCAATCATACTTTGATGAAATGATAGATATGCCGTTGCGGTCGAATAGCAAACTAATCTTGCGCTACGAATGTAGAGGCACTGCTGTATCGACCCATCATAGCCTACACGATCAATGCATGCTTGTGCCAGTAATCTAGCATCTAAACCTGTATGCTTGACTTGTCCGCTGCGTAGTGGCACACAAAAACCTGCGCCTTCTTAGCGTTTTAATTGCATTTGACCGCTGCCATGTGAGCGTGTATACGTACTTGCTTAGCGTATATGGGCTGAATATAACTATACACACACACAGGCACACACGCTGCATTGCACAGCTACATTAGGAGGACCATTGAACAAATTTAATTGATTGATTACATCCATCTTACACACGTAGGAATAAGCTTCAAATAGACTGAGACTCACATACACGCTAGCACATGGTTGCTACAAATCCATCTACGTGTTTGGCACTTGCTACATGTACAAGTGACCAGCACGATTTCTGGTGGAGACAAGGGCAATTGCAATGGCGAAACGAGATAAAGGTTCTCCATTGCATCCTTCTTGAAAGCACCACCGAAAACTAGCTATGAAATACAGAGCTGCAGCAAGTCGAAGTGTGGACTCCAATGCATCCTGCTCTAAATGCTGCAGCGCTCTAAATTCCTATGACTGAGCACATCTTCAGAACGACGATGCACACAAATCATCGCTCTCTGCCACGTTCTAAGCCGTTATTCTCTTAGAAGTGAAGCTTGTGGTACTTCTCAAGGTACCTGGTGTAGTTGTGAACAGTGTTGCGACGACGGCAACGACGTTAGGAAAAATAATACCCAGGAAGGAAGGGGGAGAGCAATT
>ADNK01003021.1:0-17500 GCA_000320545.1 Bigelowiella natans CCMP2755 | reverse complement strand
CTACTTCTAGATATCTTGGTCGCATGTCGCAGCGAGTCATATAACACTTGTTATACCTTTGATGCTTTAGCGAATGGCAGCGACGTCTGCATACACCTCAACCATGGCGAAGCAATGATAATACAGGAAGATAGGTCGACCTGCAATTTTGTTAACCAATGAGGAACCAGAGTACTTATGATGATGTCACGTGCCATATCATCACCGTCACCATGGGATATAGAGTTAAGTGCGCACGGGAAGAAATGGGTGTGTCAATTGGTTAAGAAGGGGTTATTGTTCGCTCAATCTTATGAATAAGCTAAATTATTGACTTCTTTCATGAGAAGATTCGATGTGTCCTTCGCCTGGACGCGCCCTGAAATTGTATACTATACGATTAGAATGACGATTTGCATGGTGATCGCCTAAGTAGTATGGTGCACTGTTTTTGCCCGAAAGCTGGGTTTGTCAGAGGCTTCTTCACCGATGCAACTGATGGGAGTATCTTGGTTGAATTGGTTGTCTTTTTGCCAAGCCTTTAGAACAAACATAGGCCATGCTCACGATGATGAGAGTGCGACTCAAGACAGCAGGTGTGACATGAACATTGGAATACTACTAATCGTGATGAGAACGAAAAGAGGGTTGTTGTTGCCTTAGATTCTTGATCGATTCCACGATCCATCCTAAACAACAAAAAGAAGAACAAGAGCAGACAGCACTACATTATGACGACGATATTCTTTGTGATGAGTGAATGTAAGGGTGAAACATGTCATCTACTTCCAGTTTCAGCGGTATGAATGGAGCGTATCAAACGAAAATGAACATGGTAAGCCTGGAACCACTCTTCTGGACATCACCTGTCTCCATGGCGAATGATGTAAATCCTCTGGGGTTTCTTGCCTTCATTCTGTGGAAGTGGAATATCATAATTGAGGGAAATTAGTTGCAGGCACGAAGATTCTCAGTCGATCGGTGTTTCCTTCCTCTCAAAATAGACTATTGGAAATACCAAATACCATAGTTGCGGGAGGGTCGTGTGTGCTGGCGATGCAGGAGGAGTCTGGAAATGAAGTAAGAAGCGACAACATTTTAACCATATTTTGATGGAAAATAGCCTGCGTTTCACATTTTTCTATCAGCCTTGACCCTCCCGATGCTTCACAACTCTGTCCGCCGATCCACAATCCACAGTAGTTCGACAGGGAAAAAGGGGAGATTTCAGCCTTCGCCAGGAATTATTCCCAGTAGTATTTCCTAGTACGAAGTAGATCTACGATAGATCCAGTGCGAATAGAGTCTCAACCCTGCTGTAAAATTGGGTAGCTGAAGAATCACACATACCCCCCACTATGGCCTGAGCCACGTCAGGGGTGAAGATCCCTGACGATATTTCCCATACAAAATATTTCCTACATATGTACATGTAAGCCCAAGTTTACTCCCTAAGCTTTGCGGTTACGAAAACTGGAAAGGAAAGAACTATTTTATGCAGGCGGAAATTCCGTTGCGACTCACTAATAATCAATAAACCATCCATAAAATCCTATGTTGCCTCGAAAGTAACTTCCAGAAACAGACGAATGTGCGGTAATCACCGAAGATTTTGGTCGTGCGACAATGATTAATGCTGCATTTTGTTAGAATATTGTTCCTTCTCGGGTCTTCATGTATTCACCCATACCCTGCCCACATTTCTCATTTCGAGGAAAGGCTGTTTGTTTCACCGGCCTCCCCAATGATCCTACCTCTCACGATCTCCCTCTTCGTCGCTGTCGGCGGTGAGGCGAAGGAGAGTCTTGGTAATCCTCCTGCTCCATACTGGCCATGGTCCAATCCATGTAAAGGAGCAGCCTTGAAGGGCTACTGCGATCCTAGCCTATCTATCGAGAAGAGGGCTGAAGATTTCGTGAACTCGATTTCATTCGAGGACAAACTGCAGTTGTTTACCAATGAGGCTCAGGATGCTCCAAGTGTAAACGTCCCAAAATACCACTGGTGGAACGAGGCCCTCCACGGTGTTGCCCTGTCCTGGAATGACAGCCAGCTGATGATGCCTCTCTCACACCCGTACGCTACTAGTTTCCCACAGGTCCAAACTTCATCGATGAGTTTCAACGAAACACTCTTTGCGAAGCTGGGAAATGCAATCGGAGTAGAGGCTCGTGCATTCGCAAACCTGGGATGGAGCGGCTTTACATTCTGGGCACCAAATGTCAACATTTTCCGTGATCCGCGATGGGGCCGTGGTCAGGAGACTCCGGGAGAAGACCCACATTTAAACGCAATATATGCCGCAACTTATGTGAAGAATTTCCAGTTTGGGAAGGAGGATCCTAACCGACTGAGGGTGTCCTCCTGCTGCAAGCACTTCGTTGCATACTCACTTGAGGATTCTGATGGAATCGGCCGTTTCGAATTTGATGCAGTCGTTCCTGAACAGGATCTCGCAGACTCCTATTTACCTGCCTTTGAATCATGTGTCGTAAAGGGAAAAGCGAGTTCGGTAATGTGCTCCTACAACTCCTTAAATGGGGTACCGATGTGTGCCAACAAGAAAATGCTCACAGACCGGCTTCGAGGGGAATGGGGTTTCGAAGGCTATGTTACCTCTGACTGTGGAGCTGTTGAGTATGTCATGGATCAGCACAACTACACCCAGAACATCCCTGAGACACTTAACGCTACGTTTGGTGCTGGTATGGACCTCGACTGTGGGCTTTTCGCTACCGCAGATCAGCTGCGGGATCCCCTGAAAAAAGCGCAAATTCCTATGTCTATGATGGACACCGCCCTGAAGCATCTAGTGAGCGTCCAGATGCGAATTGGCATGTTCGACCCAAAGGAACAACAGCCTTTCGCAAAGCTCGGAGCTGACGATATCTCCACGGACGCGCACAAAACACTCGCTTTGGAGGCTGCGCAACAGGGAATTACTCTCCTCAAAAATGATGGCGATGTCCTTCCCCTTAAGGGAGGAAAGGCGATGACAGTTGCTCTCATCGGTCCACATTGCCAGTCTACGGCAGAGATGCAAGGAAACTATGCAGGTCCTGCGGCACACATCGTGTCGCCAGTCGAAGGGATCACCAAGTACGCTGCACAAGTCAAGTACGCACAAGGCTGTGACAATGGGATTGTATGTAATAACACCGCTAAGTCGGAGAGCATACAGAAGGCTGTTGATTTGGCCAAGAATGAGGAGGTGGACGCTGTCGTGCTATTCTTGGGTCTCAATCAGCATATTGAGAGGGAGGGTGTGGACCGCCTGAACGTCACAATGCCTGGAAAACAGATAGAGTTGGCGCGCAAGGTTGCTAGTGCTGTCAACGGAAAGAAACCGGTAATTGTAATATTCTTCTCCGGTGGATCTCTAGATATCGCTTGGGCAAAGGAATCCGACGCTTTTCCGGCGCTTGTATGGGCGGGGTGAGAATATCAATTGTTTTGAACATAGAACTTACTCGATCTGAATAGAGCGATTGGATACTCACACGCTTTCTTTGTTTCTCCTCTTCTCCATATCTTCTACTTAGATATCCTGGTCAGGAAGGCGGACAAGCAGTCGCTGATGTTCTCTTTGGCAAGATCAATCCCTCTGGAAGACTCACCCAAACTTTTTACAGAAATGAGTACACGGAGCAAGTCAAGTAAGTTGCTATCATCATCATATTTACGTTTGGTCTTAGTCGCGCAGTGTCTAACTGTGCTCTATCTCGATCTCATCAGGATGAGCGACATGCGGATGCGCCCTGATGGAAAGGGCTACCCAGGTAATACTATGCACATGTATATCTTCTCCTCTGCCTCAATTCCGATTTCCTCACACTCCCTTATGCGTTAGGACGTACCTACCGCTTCTATACGGGAGAGCCTGTTTATGAATTTGGAC
The DNA here is from genome assembly GCA_000320545.1 of Bigelowiella natans CCMP2755. Taxonomy (NCBI): domain Eukaryota; phylum Cercozoa; class Chlorarachniophyceae; genus Bigelowiella; species Bigelowiella natans. The sequence goes on along the minus strand of ADNK01003021.1, from coordinate 13,623 downwards.
ACGGAATGTCGTATACTACCTTCGAAAGCAATATCATTCACGATGGCCGTGAAGTTGGCCTTGGCAAGCTCCAGGCCGCTCTTGAAGCAAGGTCCCCAGCATACTTTTTTGTTTTCACTGCATGTTCTCATCGATCACTATGTGTAGCCATGGCCCCGCTCTGTCGGAGACTGTGACCACAGTGAAAGTAAACGTGACAAATATGGGCGACCGCGCAGGAGCAGAGTCGATCCTGCTCATGATGGAGCCCCCAGCTGAGGCAAAGATGGCACCAAAAAGAACCCTGATTGCTTTCGACAAGGTATTTTGTTGAAGTGATGGTCCCGTTTGATTAATGATTAAAACATCTCCTCGGACATCGAAACGCTTCGTGAGTAGCTCTTATCGGACTTTCTTACCTTTCTTCTTCACCATAGGTCTACCTTGAGGCGTCGGAGGTGAGGCAGGTGGAATTCAACATCACAGCCCACAACCTCGCTCTTGCAGATGAGCAGGGCAACTGGAAACCTCAAACAGGAGTTTGGCACCTTCGGGTACATCATGGTTTTCTCGTATCGTATTATTTAAGATTATAACAGGACACATTAACATTGAACTCAGGTTGGTGATACAAAGCAGAAGCTGAACATCGTCTCTGAACGATAGATTTTGGATACAACATGAAATGGTTGGGTTATCTGCACAGGGTATATTTGCATGAAGGTTTCGCTGGGACTCAGCCTACAGCAGGATGATGACGAGTTCAAACCAAGCTATTAATTATGGATCTCCCTGTCTTTGTTTTGCTAACAACGCACGAAATTTTGTGTTGATGTTACAAATTGTTGCCGTTAAGGCAAGGATCAGTATCTGATTTTGGTTCCATCAAAGCTCCTCATGCATGTTTCACACAACAAACGCACAAACATGGATGATGAAACCCAAACCACAGCAACATGATGTCCCGATCTACGTGTGCATCCAGCAGGTGTTGCGCAGCGCCACTTAGCAATTTTCGAAGTGGCATGCAGCAGAACTTTCGTCAGAGTGCATGCAAGCAACAAGAAACGCAACGTGAAACGCAATGCATCGTGACGCGTGGCACTCAGCTTGCGAAAGATGTGGCAGTGTAGCCGCGCGCAAGCATCTCTGAATTGAGATCTGAGCATCTCTGTCACTTTGCAACTTGATGCTGCTGGCGGGAGCCTTGACAGGATTCGCACAGCTGCGGATGGCAGAACTGTGCTGAGCTCCAACAACACTCGCCAAGGGCAATTCCAAACGCAACGATGAGGAAGCTAGATCCCTTTTTTGCTTCAGTGCACTCCAGTTTGAGCCTGCAATGTTGCTGATCCACGCACATGTCAGTGGCGCACGAAGAGCCAATGCATCCAACCCTTCGCAGTGCAATTCTGTTGACCAGAAAAAGGTCATGTGCGCTGAGAACAATGAGAACAATGATGAAAAACTACATTTCCAAAGTGTGGCAAGAGTCATGTGCGCTGAACAGGCACACAATCATCATCATCATCATCCCTTCATTTCTTTTGGACGGAGAGGGCCAGACGGAGACATGAAAAATCGGTCAAACCCCGGTCAAATCCGATCAAAGACGCTCGATCGACGTCGAGTGAGGATGCTACGACATGCCAAATGGCCAACATCATAACGAACGAGTAACGGTTAATATTTTAGAACGTTTTTTTTTCCCCCTCCGGAGTTCCTCCTGGAGAAAGGATACAGTTTTGGAACTCCTCCTCGAAAGGCTCCATGAGCCTCGTTCATGACGGAAAGTGCGAGGATGAACCTGAGCACAGCCATCCTCTTCGAGGAGGAGATGGAGAATATGATGATGGAACTAGCCCCCTCAGTGTATGTTGTGGGCTCTGCTTCAGAATCGCCTCTGTCGTTCTCGCAATCATAGCGTACGTCGAGTGGAGTAAGCATTCAGATGAATACGGCCGAATTTCCGATAATTGGACGCTCAAACCAATAGTGGATGTTGCAGCTGTATCAGTGTCGTCTAATTGTGCAAGCGGTTATAATGCTATCGGATTTGGCAAGCTGAAAACACAGTTAGTCAAGTGCGAAGAAGATGATGTGGAATACGATTTTTACTGTGATACACCCACATCGACCAGAAGTGGAACAGAAAAAAATACAACTTCTGACTTGAGCTTCTATGCATGGAGAGGTAGTAAAATATGCATCCGGCGCGCAGGTGTGAATGCGAAGGACCGTCCAACAGAGCAAACCTCTGGATACAAAAGTTGCGGACAGACAGCGGACTCTGGAACTCTGTGGTTTGACTCGACAGAAAATTGCCCAATGGTTGGACTGTCTAAGACAAGTGGAGCGTCACCGCAAACAATACTTACTTTAGCAGATGGAACTACCTTCTATTTCCAGAGGTCTTCACTCAACAGTACCAATGTAATCATCAATGAGACGAGGGAAGGGGTGCAGGCGTGGAAGTGAACATGCGTCTCTCTCTCTCTCTCTCTCTCTCTCTCTCTCTCTCTCTCTTTCTCTTTGTACGGATGTGTGTGCTACGCCTTACCAGGAACATTGATGATCTTGCTTAATTGTTATAGGTTCCGCTACCGATTCTTGAATTTGAAACTGGTGAGGGTGGGTACTGTAAAAAGACAGGCAAAAACCTTTTCCAGAAGGATTCCGGTGATACTTATGATTTTGACGGCGTTCGGAACAATAGTGTGTATGGAGGAAAAGCTAAAGCCACCTCGTCGTCGAGTGCCGTTTCAGGATCAAAGTGCAGTTTCCGAATTTTCGGAATTTGCACTACTAACGAAAATCCATACTCAACACTGCATCCTACATTTGGGCACTGTAATGGATTAGATTCTCGCTATGAACAGATCGACACGCTCAACGAAGAAACGTTCTATGATGGAAACTGGGGTGATTCAGTGGATAGTAGCTCATATATCTATGCATCCGATAGCGGATCCTCAACTGTCAAATGGTCATTTCATTCGCGAAATGAGATTCTTTGGAAGGAATCTTGCTCATACAGCAGAGAACAAGCTTATAATGTTGGAACAATTGTGAATGGAATCGAAACTTGCATGGTTGTAACTCTTATTTGTGGGATCATTGAATTTATAATCAAGCTAATCCTCGTTTATCAAGGATTTAAAAATGGGGAATTCGCGAATACGATTTATCTTATCGTAACCACTTGTTGTTCCACTGCAACGTTTATCCCGACTGTGGTCACATTCACGCTCTTGCAAGCATCAGTTGCATTTTTCCATGCAGTGCTTGATGAAAAGTGCTCTGATCCTACTACAAATGAAACATTTGACTATCTTGGAGAAGAGGTTGTGACGCAGTGGGGATACTACATCGCTATTCTGGTATTTTGCTCATTGAATCTATTGTACAACTTCATTCAATGTTGCATGTTGGTATGTCCTGGTGGCGTTTCTATTTGACAAACAAACGTATGGATGGAAGAAATTGGAAATTGAACATCTAGGTGGACCATGTCAACCACGTCGAACAGCATTGTCTCGTATGGACAACGAAACAAGCTATGAGTTGAGGATGTTCACCTAGTTCCTTCTCAAATGGTCGGTCAAGTTGGGGGCATTTAACGAACGGCAAAAGGATAATTCATCCAATTTGCAGTCTCTATTCAATTTCTTAACGTGCATCTTGTGTCGTTCGTGTGGTAGTTGGATGGTACTTTAAATCACTCACGCTCAACTTTAGCGCTCTTTTGCTAATAAAAATCACGGGTATTTCAGGGGCTAATTAGAGACATAGCATTGCAATTAATTTGTTCAATGTGATCCTTTGCATGAATACGAATGAGCTTCAGTAACAAGCCTGCTGCTGTGACCAATTTGGCTCGTGCAGCAATCATTTTGATTTGTCAAGTGGAGGCACCCGATTGCTTAGCAGCTATGAAAGTGCACACGCACACAGCGCTATTAGATGTGCACACGCACACACAGTCCGCCGCCTGCAGGCACACGCAAGCGGTGTAGCACGGCTACATATGCTATGTGCATGTAAAACGGATGTAATAAATTGAATTAAATTTGTTCAGAGCCCCATGCTGTCTACAGTGCTCGCGTGTGTCGCGAAACTGCTCATGGTGTATGTAAGAGCAATAAAGGTGTTACCACTAGCAGCTTGCGCTGTGACGTCTAAACATGCTAGCAACGATACGCGCGTCGGATTTTTTAAATGCAATTGTGATTAATTTTTAGCTAGCTTGGAATGTGCATCGCACTACTAGACTAGCGTAGCGACACGTGTCACGTTGCGTGATGTAGCTGCATACCGACAGCATGCGTACAATCTAATAACTTATTGCATCCACATGGAATGTACATATAGCGACGGCAACTCGGTAAATGCAAACAAAACCACACGAACTTAACACAAGTCACATATCAAGCTTCATCTAGTGGCAATACGTGTTATGAACGAGACTTACTTCTCATATGCGCACTGTATCAAATCGAGACCAAGTTGACAACCACAACAAATGATAGATACGTTGTTTATTACTTTCGTTTTTTCCGGCCGGAAGACCTTGCAGAGCCACCACGCTTTCGCTTATTTCCAGCAGCTCCTAACACATTATTTAGTCGAAGCAGTAATAGTGTGAAGAGAGCCCATGAGAATATGGCAAGGAGGACTTTGAGGAAATGGCTTGATGAATATTGGTAACCCTAATGCACTAAATTCACAGATAAGGCGAAAAGCTGCTACCTGAAGCTGCTTTCTTTTTTTTCGATCCCGTCGAGCCTATTGTATTCGAGGAGGAAGTTTATTTGTTGCATTCGTAAATTATCCTTCCACACTCGCCATTTTTTGTGAGAATGGCGGCGTGATTCACAGCAATCGACGGTCGTCGTTTTGCGTGGGAAAAAATGAAAAATGTAAGACTGTGTTCTTTTTCTACTATCCCCACCATACGCACAACCATTTATTACTCACCCCGCTTCTTCCCTTTCTTTTTCTTTTGCTGCTCCTCAAACCTAGGTAGTAGCCAGAGGGTGAAGAAGGTGAAATCATGAAAATAATAGAGTCCAAATCCCAATTTGCAGAAAATTATTTAGCCTTGTTTTGTAGTTGCTGCTGCCGCTGCTTGTTTCTTTGCACCATTGCTATTCTATGCATTGAAACCGACTTTCGATTATCTTCCTTGACGAGGTCGAGGAGTTTTTTGCATCGCTGAGAAAGCTCCTTTGTGTTTCGTGATTTTATAAACCTAGAAGAGACGTGTTGTGTGTGTGTGTGTGTGTGTGTGTGGAAACACAGAAGCTTTTGGTTCTTTATTTTTTACGTACCATTCTCACTATCATTTGCGCACTAACATACGTACACTCTCTCTTTCACACACACACTCACACACACACACACACAGTGTATAATTGTGTATCTACCAGTTGAAGCGAAACTGCCAAGAATTGCGGATGGCAAACTGTATCTGCTCCCAATTGCCGTAGCTAGGTATAGAAGTAACAATAATCGTGTGTCATAACCATTAAAAGGATGGCTCAGGATAATATATATTATATATATATATATATATATATATTTATATATATTATACATGTATTGTACTAAGGCGGCATCCTCGAACAGCTGGACAAAAATGTATAATATATATGAAACGAGAAACAATGGTGTGTGTGTGTGTGTGTGTGTGAGAGAGAGAGAGAGAGAGAGAGAGAGAGAGAATGATATGTTTGTAATCGGTTGTTCTACCCAAGATGATGCATTTGATACACCAAGAATCTGTCCTCCTCAGCCGAAAAGCCTTTACGGAGGGAAGGGGTGGGGGGGGCATAGAGCAAAAGGACGAAGAATCAACACAAGCGAGCAATAGAGAAAGAAGAGCAATAGAGAAAGAAGAGGAAGAATGGAAGTCGGTAAAAGGGAACTAATCAACCCCATATCGTTGCAAACGATGATGATTTCTATTCTATGATATTGCATGAATGCAGTGTGAGGACCAAAACCATCAGTATTTCTTCTCTCCCCCCACCTCTCTCACCTTGAGATAATAACATGCGCTTCGATATCGCCCCCCCACCCCCCCCCTACTTAAGAACCACTGGGATGGATGATACCTTTTGAGCCTTTGTTAGATGTGTTATTCGGATAAGGCAGCGAAAGCGTCTGCAAGGGCTTTTTGTGTCTCGCGATCTACGACAACAGCAGCAGCAGAATGAATGGATGAGAATGAATGGATGGATGGGGGTGAGAATGTATACATCCCAAGCATAGTCATGGACATAAACGACCACCGCGACAAGAAACTACAGATGATATCTGGCAAGGGCACAGAAAGCCAGGTCGCGGAAGATCGTTTTCGGAAGTCGTACTCACCCCTCCACAAATAATGCATACCTTTGCAGCGAGTGCCTCACGATCTGCCTCAATGGCGGCGAGCTTCTTCTCACCTTTCTCAATCTGAAGATTAGGGAGCAATCAACATTAAACAGGAGGAGGAGGAGGAGGAGGAGGAGGAGGAGGAGACACCAGAGTATAACAACATCATGGTCTCTAGCCAGGGACAAGGCTGCTACATATTCAGTCTGCAGCACCAACGACGCATTCATTGGTACTATTCTAGTTGTTTTCATTACACTGCCTATATGTTGCCATTTCGCTAACTATGCGTTCCAACAAAAGCAAACATTATGCAATGTATCCTCCTAGACGATCGATCATAAAGGAGGAGCATCGTACAAACACACACACACACACACACACACACACACACACATACACACACACCTATACACACACACCTTGGAGATGATTCTCTTTGCATCTTTGAGTTGCAAGTATCCTTCAGGCCAGAAGGTGTGGTAGTACCTCTCCACCTCCTCTGGAGACTGATCTGTGACCTGAGAACAAAAAGACAGATTTGAGGAGGAGGAGGAGAGGAGGAGAATATCGAGTACAAAGAAGGGGAGGAAGGGGATACGAAACAACTAGAGGCAATTGTGAAGAAAAGCGAATTTCCCATCCGTGTGTATTATTTATGTACTCAGGTGCAGAACAGACCTCGTTTTTGATTGTTTCAAGATCATCACGCCCTGATGAGCAGGTAGTAGGACAAAAAAAAGAATGGAACAGAATTCATAAGAAGCTATCTACACACACACACACACACACACACACACACATCTGCGGAACAAATCAACAGGAAGCTGAGCATAAGAAATCCAAATCCTACCAGGATTGAACCCATAATGATCTCATCATCCTCATCATCATCATCATCATCATCGTTTTACCATAAGTCGCGCATGCATTAACGAAATCGTTGAGGTTTTGCTTTGTCCAGTTCCGAAACCTTTGGAAGACGGAAAGAGAGCAGCAGCGGTCACAGACAATTAGGAGGCGATGATGATGATGATGATGATGATGATGATGATGAAGCCGATGGCGACGGTACGGATTGTGGATGTAGGTCACAACGAACGAAGAAGTCTCTATGCATGTATGTGTGCAAACAGGAGATCATTAGATTATATCAACATTTATTTATTTTTTTGATCTGTTATTATTAGCTATTAGCTAAGGCAACCCTTCTTCTTCCAATTCATCCTTCTCCTTCTGCTCCTCGTCACTTAAAAACTTGGGCATTGTAGATGTTGATTTCTCATCGCCTCCTCCCGCCTTTCCTTCTTCCTCCTCCTCCTCCTCCTCAACAACATCATCATCGATGTCATCAATATCCTCGTCATCATCACCAGCAGCAGCAGCATCCTCAATGTCGGCCTTGTCTGCACTCTTTTCCACCTTCTGCTTCTTCTGCTTCTGGTCTCCTTTCTCGCTGTCATCTTCTTCCTTTTTCAGCGTGCTGCTACTACCGCTACCACTACCACTACCACCACTTGATTCGTCGTTCTTCTCACCATCTTTCTTCTTTGGCTCCGTCCCCTCAACCCCTCCTTCCTTCTTCACGGCACTAGCAGCCTCTGCTTTCACTGCTGCCGTGGTCGTTTCCTCAACCTCCATTTTGGAGGAAGAAGAGGCACCACCAGCAGCGTTTGTACCCGCTTCTCCTCCTCCTCCTCCTCCTCCTCCTCCTCCTTCTCCACCGCCTTTTCCGTCTTCTAATTGTTTGGTTACAACCTCCTGGCCCTCTTCTTCTTTCTTAGCTGATTTGGCTCCATCATCATCACCATCAACATCATCTTCCTCGTCGTTCTCAGAAGTAGCAGCAGCAGCAGCAGCAGCAGCAGCAGCAGCCTTCTCGGCCCTTTTCCGCTGACGCTCTGTCACATACACACCGATGATGGTGGAGCAATCACGAGGAAATCGGGGAAGGAAGCAAGCAGATGCAATAGCGATCATGATCACACGGTATTATTATCATCATCATCATCACCATTCCAGTAGTAATCTACAACGTATTTTTGAAAAGGCGGCGAGGAGTGATGCTGGAATACACAGCACCGTAATTTCTCTACATGCATGCCTGTGCATGGGGTTCGGTCTTAAGGCTGCATGCATCCTCAACCAGCCAGAGAGCAGCAACACCTTCCGTGTTCTCGAGTATGTGTGTGACTGCCTACCTAGCTTTGCCTGCATCTTCTTGCGCTTCTTCTCCTCTCTCACACGCTCTGTGTAGTCTTTCTTCGCCTGGAAGAAGGGAGGGAGGGAGGGAGGGAGGGAGGGAGGAGAGATATTATTTGGAACAGCAGCAACATAGGAAATAAGTACAAAAGAGAGAGAGAGAGAGAGAGAGAGAGAGAGAGTGAAGATGATGACCCACTGCTGCTACTACTACATATACTACTCGTACGATCACTACTACTACTATCGGCATGCATCCTACACAGAATAAGTGCATGCAAATGAGCACTACCTTCCATATCTTCTCTTCTAACTGAGCAAGCCTTTCTCTCTGGAAGAACTGGAAGTCATACCGCAGAGTAGCTTTGAACTTCTTCTTCGATGAGACGAACCCAGAACCGCTTCTTGGAGTAGTAGTGGGGGGAGGGGGAGGATAGGGGAGGCGGTCATGGCGACGAAGACAGATTATGATTATGAGTACGTGCGCGTGTGAAAGGTGGAGAGAGGATAAAGAGCATGAACGGGATGCAAAGAACGATGATGACGAGATTAACCCCTCCTACCATACAAAAACTAATACAGTAATTGCATCCAACCCCGGCGGCTTGTAGTTGATTATTTTCCTCTCACGTTTGGAGGGCGCTATGAACCATCCGGTCTACGATGAAATAGGTGGACGATAACAGCAGATTAACACTCAACATGATCATGCGAGTCAATCATGCTATTTATACTTAAAAAATACATAAGAAGCGTGTCACAGAATATACAAGAAATTACGACAGAAAAGCTTTGTGCGACCCCGCCCACCCCCCCTGTTACTACCACTCGCGACGAGCATTTGCTATAGAGAAGAGAGCCTCTTTTCCTCCCCACCCCTTCTCTCCTTCCTTGCCCCCCATCTCTTTCTTTCTCTCCACCTCTCTCTCTCTCTCTCTCTCTCTCTCTCTCGCTCTCTCGCTTTCACCATATCCTGAGTGGTCTTTGAGTAGCTTTTGCCCTCGAATGTTTGGAAATCCTGATCCTGCAAAAGGAGTGAGATGAAGAGGGAGGAAGGGAGGGGGAGGGAGAGAGGAGGGTTGGTTGTAATTTGTAGGCGCAGTAGTAGTAGTAGTATGAGGTGTATTTATTGTGACCCTTATTGCTACTCTTGATGGTCACATACATGATTGTTGCTGCTCTTGATGAGCAAATACATGATTTTCATCATCCTCATCATGCGACATAACTATCATCATCATCATCATCATCATCATAATCGCCATCCATGATCGCTACCGTGACGTCGAGGGAAAAGTCTCGCAAGGAAGCATCGTAGGAGCCCTTAATCTCCTCTTCGTCCTGCATTGTAGTAGTAGTAGGTAGAAGTAACGATTAGAAGCAGCAACACTGTTCACAACAGAATCAATTCGTCCAACAAACGAGAGATTGCCGTGCAAAAGCTTTCTTATGAACAAAAACCGCATAAATGTTAAACGGTATTCGATCAGCAATCCCCTCATGCAGCAGAGGCAGCATGGCCAATATCAAACGGCGGCAAGCAGCATCTTACTAGCAGCATGTCACTCCTCCTCAGCTACCTGTTTCGTGCGTTCTTCACTTCTTTTGAGAATCTCATCAATGTCTTCTTCTGAGACCGTTGCCTCTTTGGATCGGAATATCTCCTTCGCTCCAAACCGAACCTGACGATGGTTTCAAGATTGGTGGTAATGATCATCAGGAGGGGAGAGGGGGGCTCAGCGTTTGGCATTTGAAATGATGCTGTGGATGAGAATAGTTCCCAAAGTGTTTCACGTACAGACTCATCAGGTCCTTAGCAATCACACCAATAACGGAGCAGTTGTTTTCTTTCTCATCTTCAGTGGCCTTCCCCACTGCTGCTGCTGCTGCTACTACCACTACTACTTCACACTACTCTGCTATTCTAACCATCTTCATCAACTCGTTTGATTTCAGTCCCTTGCTTTTCTCCTGTAGTCTGTGCGGTTATTATTATTTTTAGTTAGATGCATATTACACAGCAGCTCCTCCTCCTCACAAATCATCATCCACCGATTACGACGAAAAGAGCAGTAATAGTAGATGACTTGCTTTATCACTCCGTGCATATATTATATGTATCATCATGAGTCGCTGCTGCTGCTGCTGCTGCTGCTGCTGCGTTGATTGATGATTCGTGCAGCATGCATATGCATGTGTATGGCATACCGGCCTTCCCGGATAACAACAGCGTTGAGAAACAGCTTCTTGTATGCCCTTTCAACAACCTAATAATACACACACACACACACACACACACACATACAAACACGCACAATTGAAACAACAAACAAGGGGATGGGTGGCTATTTATTACCTTAACTTCAACAGTCCCGTCGGTGACGAATCGGTACACGTTCACTGGCTTCTTTTGCCCAATACCTGTCGTTGTTTTGTTGTATTTTGGTGACAATTTATGGCTTGTCTTTGGTGGCAGTGAGGAGCGGTCACTGAGTGAAGCAGCAGCGACATCATTGGTGCCATCAGGGGGGGGGGGGGGGAGAGGGTAATCGACAACAGAGAGTTGAGAGAAATCGCTTAAGCTGACAAAGCTTTGATGACAATAATGACGACGATGATGATGAGAAAGATGATGGTGATGATGGTGATGATGATGGTACAATTATTTTGTTATCTCAGTGCTTTGGTTGGTTTTCTGTTGATGTGTGTGTGTGTGTGTGTGTGTGTGTGTGTGTATGCGTGCGTGTGTGTGTGTGTGGGTTCTTGGTCTCAATCGTCGTTTCGCTGCAGCAGCATTGCGTGCTAATGTCATCATCATCATCATCATCATCATCATCATCATACGGTGCGCTCTATCCATCGCCTGGAGGTCCATCTGAGGGTTCCAGTCGGAGTCGTACAGCACCTGTGTGTTTTCATTTCATTTTCAATCTTTAATTCCTTCTTTTCAAAACCCGTTGGTGCTGCGGGAAAATAGGGGATCTCCGACCACTGCATTCATACATGCATTTTATGCGTATGTTTGGCAATGCATTCACACACACACACACACACACACACACACACAAATATATATATATATATATATATATATATAATACGTGACCACTGTATCTGCAGTCTGAAGATTGATTCCCAGACCTGAGAGAAGAAAGAGCCAGGAGAAAGTATTCACAAGGAGTGTCGGAGGAGGTGTTGTTGTGTTGTTGTGTTGTGCTTTCTTGTGCTTTCTTGTGCTTTATAATGCTGTGTTGTCACAATACCACGACAGGGGAAGAAAGGGGGTGGAAGAGCGTGCAAACAACTACGAAGCGATGCGAAATAAAGAAGGAGATTGTGCAAAGCGGCAAAGAAGATAGGCATGTAGGTATGTGAAGAGAGGTGGTGGTGGTGGTGGTGTTGTCTGCTTTCACCTCCAGCACGGGTTGAGAGGAGGAAGATGAACTTGGAAGAATCAGGCGCATTGAAGACCTATCATCACGCAGTAAGCATGCTATCAATAGTAATAATAAAGGGGATTTTAAAGTAGGATGATTCCAGTGACGACGGCTTTACCGAAACACGCAGCACACACACGCACACACACACACACACACACACACACACACGCACACATACGTCCATCTGCGAGTCTCTATCAAGCTGAGCAGTCTGGCCATCGATCCTGCAGTAGCGGTACCGACGGTAACGACAGTAGTCTTCCAATATATCCAGCATTCCTTTAGCCACCACCACCACCAGCAGCACAAGAAGAAGCACCCCAAGAACAGAGAGAGAGAGAGAGAGAGAGAGAGAGAGAGAGAGAGAAGAGATAGAAGAATAAAAAGAAGAGGAAGATTAAATGAGGAGAAAACGAAAAGCAGGCCTTGAATAACAGAGGAGGGGAGAGTCAGAGCATTAGCACGCTTTCTTCATGCGAATAATACGAATATATACATCTTCATCGGATCGCTCCTTTGGACATCATCATCATCATCATCATCATGACACTTGCACCATCTTCATTATCTCAATCTATTCTCGCAGGTTGGTTGGTAGTACGAGTCATCGTGCTGAAGATGAGGACGCGAGAGCCACGTTCTTTGAGCCGCTTGAGCAGCTTGTCGAGCAACACCATCTTTCCACAATTCTCCACAATATGTTCTCCTGATGGGAGATAGACGTAGCAAACCAACGATCATCATCATCATCATCATCCAGCTACTACTTACTACTTCTACCACCTACTACCTTCAAAGTATGGTGGCCCCTCTTCCGCCCCTTTAAACAAGTACGGATGGTTGCACACCTGCTCGATCGATGACGATCATAATAGAAACATCAATACAGGAGAGATTGGTGGGGGGAGGGGGGGAGTGAGAAAAGAGAGAGAGAGAGAGAGAGAGAGAGAGAGAGACGGAAAGATAGACATTACTGCAAAATGAACATGTAAGCAACACGGCGAACATCAGGACCTTTCTCAGTTGCATGACTATGTTCAGTAGCCGCATCCTAGAGCCCGACTTTGAGTTGATGGTGTCGATGTCTCTTTCCAGGAGTTTGGTGTACCACGCCTTCTGCATAACGGAGAGCCCTGTGAAGACCTTCATCTCTACCTTGGGGGGAAGATCCGTCTCCACGTCCTAGAAGAAGATAATAATAATAATAATAATAATAATAATAATAGAGAGATAATGATGATAATGATGATGATGATGATGATGAAGATAATGGGAATGACAGCAATGATCGATGGATTCTCGACTAGGAAGATGATACTTATGCTACACCACCACCACCACCACCTTTTTCAGCCTCCGTAGCAGGAAAGGCCTCAAAATCGTATGAAGACGTTTGACCATTTTCTTTTTCTCTTCTTCCGCTTCTGTGGACTTCGTGACGTCGAACCTAGATGATTTGTTTGGTGGGGGCATTATGTTACGCTGCTGTATCGATTGATCCCCCCGGAGTAGTAGTAAACACATGCGAGCTCCGAGAATATTGAGGGGTTAGAAGCATGCGAGAATCTTCATATGCAAGCAGCAGGTGCATATATACATATGATGAAAATAGCTACCCATTGAT
>ADNK01003022.1:0-19307 GCA_000320545.1 Bigelowiella natans CCMP2755 | reverse complement strand
AGGCACAAGTGCGGCTGTGCGGCCAGCAGCAAAAGCAGCCGATGAAGAAACCTGCCGCCATATGAACATCGATAATAATATTGATGGTAACCAACTACCAACGATGATAATGATTCTAATGTGATGACAATTCTCGCTCGAATTAGGTGCAAAGGCTCATAGAGTCTCACAATAAGGAGATGGAACTGTCCAAGAAACGGTAGTAATTTCATCACTAACGTAGAAAAAGACACGATGTGTTCGCGGTGCTTGCAACAGATCATTCGTCTTCCGAAGTGCCACCATTAATCCCCCCCCCCCCCCTTTCTCTTTCTCCCCTCCCCTTTCTTAAGGTGTGAAGCACGTATCGAAATCGCCGAGAAAAGGTCTCGAGAGCTACGCAAGGTCAAATCTATTACCACCTCAGAAGGGCGATAATGTATTTGCAGCAAGTAGTACGTTCACTGGGTTTATTTGGGTGGATGTGTTTTTCTCCCAGGAATTGGCCCTTGCAGCCAACAAGCACGCAAAACAACTCGGTGGTGCCACTCTCTCTCTCTCTCTCTCTCTCTCTCTCTCTCTCTCTCTATGTGTGTGTGTTTGTGTGTGTGGCGGTGTAAGATTATGTTTTGACATTTGTCTGCCCCCCTCTCTTTCACGTGAATGGCTTTAAGAAACGAAACGAACAACACCAACTCTCAACTGGCACTGAAGCACCTGATATCCTCTTCCTTCCCTTCTTTTTCTTCCTCTTGTCGTTGTTCTTCTTCACTCTACAACGTAATTGTGACAATATCAAGCTGAGGAGAGGCGTAAGTGGGCATCTCAGACATCAAGATCGAAGGTCTTCTTCATCACCATCCACCATCATCTATATTCAAAGCCTAGTATCATCGTAGACACCATAACAAATCCCACAGGTGACATCAGAGCAGGAAGTGCAGGCACTGCGAAAGACCCATGAAAGGCTCCTCCAGGAGGTAACAATGCCGTGCTTTGCAGTGTGCTAAGATCATGCGATGATCGTGTATTTTGCCAAGTATTCGACAAGGAAGAAGTAGTAACCTTTTTCAGATGTTTTAAAAGCTGCATTCAAATATTGCTAGTTTTATCTTTTATTTATGTCTAAATCCCCCTCCCCCCCAATCCCCGGTTGGGTGCTGCTGTTGTTTTGCTGCTGCTGCTGCTGCTCCAAACCGTACAATCATAGTGCATCGAGAATCACCGGAACGAAGTCAGAGATTTGGTGAGGAAGAGAGCAATATCATGATGAGGCATCCTCGCCAGTATTAGTTATATTCGTGAGCAGGATAATGTTTGAATGATGCACTGAGTCCATTGAGCGGGTAAGTTAATCAATGAAAGGATCGGTGCTTATCCCCCCCCCTTTTCCGCACCAGGAAACGCGACATAACACTTTCCTTGCGGACCTACACAAACAGCAGGTTCTTCTTCTTAATACTTTTTTTTACATCACACCTACACACGCACGCTCCATGCAGAGAGAGAGAGAGAGAGAGAGGCATTGCCATTAGAGAAATTCAAGGAAAGAATGATGATGGTGATGATGATGATATGATAAGGATGATGATGATGATGATGAGTAAACATGGATTATTGGTGCTTACGGAACATTCGTTCCCTTCGCTATCCCCCCCTCCCTGCCTTACGTCTTCTCTCTTTTCCCATTGCACTCAAAACTATGTAAGGCTGAGTCCGACGCTATGAATTCGGCGAAACTACGCGACATGAATCAGACATTCTTACAGCAGGTTCATTGCTATCTTCACGTATTAGCAGCCATGTTGAAATGTACACATATATGTACACACACACACACACACACACACATATATATATATATATATATATATATATATATATATGTATATATTTATATATAATATACACATAAACATATTTATACATGTACACTGGTACTGTGAGTATGAAGAATCTTACTTAGTTGCTTCCATGGTGTCATTTAATACCCAAAGCATTTAAGAAGTAGTAATTACAGGATGGGTATCTACTCTTGTGTGTCTCTGGTGCTGCTCTTCTGCCATTTTTCCTTCACTGCACTATTCTCCGTCAGTTATCCGATGTGAATGCAATGCTGGGTTCCGAGACTGCGAAAAAAACGGAAGCCAGGCAACAGAAACAACATCTTTCCCTTCTTTTTGCCCTCCTTTTTGTAGGAATAGCGAGCCACATTCATGCGATCTGAATCTCTTAATTTGGATGTTACTTTGGTACCTCTTCATCATCTTCCTCCTCCCCCCCTCTTCCCCCCTCCTTGCCCATTGCATAGATCTGAGGTCATGAGGTTGACCTCGGAGCTTGAGGGTGCAGAAACAGGTACAGTATCAGCATTTTTTTTTTTTTTTTAAGTAATGCATGCTGAAACACCAATGATTCTAGAGCTGCGATACGGCAGCCGTTTATAATTTCCGTTTGGCGACACGATCGGTGCTGGTTAGAACCATCTCGGAATTCGATTTAAGATGTTTACTGCCGAATTAACATATTTGAATCTTCCTCATTTGTAGACCATACTCGAGCTGTCACAACGGCTTACAAAAGCTGAGAAAAGGTAAATATAAGGGAAGGGGAGGGGGGGGGGGGGGGGGTAACTAATTAGCTGCATCCTTCTTTGTTGCTCGAGGCAATGTCGCGACGATGTATTTCAGTACTTCAAATTACTTGATTTATTCGATAATAGGACAAGCGAGAGGCACGGCATTGCCAACGTATTATAACCATCTTTTCCTATCAAAACAGTAGCACAGTAGTAGTAGCAGTATCAATCCCCAAACACACGCACATGAAGTATACTATCACCGCAACCTCACCTTCCTACACGTCAAGAAGCAGCTGTCTCTATTTTAACGATAGTATATTGCACCTTCCCCCCCCCCCCCCCCCCCCCCTTTTCTTACTCAGGGGAAGGGGCGGAAGTTCGTGTAGCAAAAGTAAACGCAGTACAAGACCCCAGGTAGTTTTATTTGATAGTTTTGCGCCCGTACTATGTGGCGTGTATATCACCGGGTTTGTCGCCTGGGTTGGGGTGATTTGGAGAGACCGCCTTTAGATGGGAGCTCAGAGTGTGAACACACGTTTGGAACAGGTGTTTTTGAGAAAATCTTCAATGATCTCGCAAAGTCTGAGTCTCAGAATGAAAAATGGGAATTGCTGTCATTTCTAGATCCATTGTTCTAATTTATGAGAATATATATATATATATATATATATATAATGTAGATATACGATATGGTCGTTCTTGTGGAGGAGCTACAGGTTACACTTCGAGTGGGGGGGGGGGGGGGAGACAGATTGCAGAAGAAGTCTTCAAATCGGTTTTAGCTGCAAATTAAAAACAAAGATAAGTAGAACTCCATTTTTCACCTTCATGTTGATTGCGGCTCTGGTCGTGCGACAGAGGTTTTAAGCGGTTTTTTGGGGGGGGGACAACTGCGTCAGTGCTTGGTTGTTGCCTTCTCCAACAGCACCAACCATCGATGATTCAGACGATGTTGTTTTGTGTTGATCATCATCAAACATCATCATTCAAATAGAGCCGGATAAAGAAAACGGAGACAAGGTTGGAAGTGATGCTGATGATGATGATGATCCTGGTGCCGCAGCTGGTTTTGTCTGCCCTTTCTTCATCTTCGTCGCCTTCCTCCTCTTCATATTATAATATCCGTGTGGTTTGTTTTGCATGGTGTCCATGATATTATTGGCTGCTATCGTAGTTATCAGGTAGAAATGGCTACCTTGGAGCTAGAGGTAGTAGTAGTAGTAGTAGTAGTAGTAGTAGCTCGTACATGTGGATGTGTGTGTGTGTGTGTGTGTGTGTTTGTGTGTATGAGGGAGGGAGAGAGAGGGAAAGAGAGAGTATTCGTGCTAATTCACATGATATATATTTATCATACGACGCAGAAGAAGGAATTGCGTCAGAGTCTGAAGCAAAGCAACGATCACAATCAAAGAGTAATCCAAAAGATCGAAGATTATAAGGTGATGCTGGCGTATCTGAATAGTTTATTCCCCTCGTGCACGATTCCTATTATAAAATACATTTTCGGTCCTCCCTTGCATCCGGCGTAACCCACCGATCTCAAAATCTCTTCATCGTCCATGGGTTTTGATGAAATATATTAGGACGAGATGAAGCGACTGCATGGTAAGATATTCGGATGTGAGGAGGAAAAATAAACGGAATCAAAAGAAGAATGATCCGCGAAATGAAATGTGTTGAATTCCATTAAAAAAATAGGGGAGCAGGTTGCTCTTCGGCCTTGTTATTATCTAGGCTACTTTCTGTAGACTACAACCTTTTGTCAGCATGTTTTTGGAGTCGGTTGTTTGGATGAAATCTTGAGAGATGCCTTCCTCGAGATGTGTGCGTGCTTTTTCTGAGCATTCGTGTTAATTATCACAGCGGAGCTTGAGCTCAGAAACAAGGAGTCAGCACTGTACAACAATGAACACCAAAGGCTGATTCATGAAACTTCGAGATATAAGGCAAGTCCTGATCCTAGATGCCCTCTTTATTGCTACAACGGTGACGCAACAAACGACTTAATTACTGCTGTTGTGACCAGAATGAGGTACGGAAGCTGGAGAGCATAATCTATGGAAAGCCCCGTCGCAGCACAAACAGCGGAACAGCGCGCAAAAAAACAAGAAGTAATGGCGGTCGTGGTGGTGGTGGTGTTGGAGCCGCGAAAGCATCAACGGGTATTCCCCTATACCGTTCGACCCAGTTTCAGTAGCAACAGGAGCATAGGAAAATACATCAGTACCTTCAAGGAACAGTATATTTCATTCCATAATTCCAGCGCACAATATCAGCCGTGTAGGACGGATTGCAAGGTGTTTGTACATTAGTGACTTAATAATGCTCCGCGCACACTCTATGCGGTGATCTTATTTTGCCATCGTTATTGCCAAATTCTAGTAGACAATGTAAGGTACTTGTCACATGCTGGAACTTCTAATCCATGATGATGATGGTGATGATGACGACGATGTATAGTAGCGATTTATTGCGAATATTATTTACTATTGTAATACAATGGATATTCAACATGTCTCACAGAGGTGTACTTAATGACTCTTGTCAAGATGTTTATAGCTGGAAGCGCGTTGCTTTCCACACTAGCACAGTCTCATGCGCACGATGCTGCAAGTGCTAGAATCGATGATGCTGCTAGATGTCATTCGATTCTAGTGTCATGACAACTGTGCATCTGCGATACGCACCTCTTGAACTAGTGAACTGCAACACCACATCAATGTCATGTGGACATTTTTGAACACATCTAGACATCGACATCCACTCATGCTGTCGAAGCATGTGATCGGTCGACTATGCGCACATCTAGATCGACATCCGAGCAACCCGCCTACGGCTCGCATTTGTTGTCAGACTGCACAAATGTGGTCTAGCTAGAGCTAGCACAGCAATGCAATGAGTTCATCAATTTGCTCGATTTCGATGCATTGCATGAAAGCATGAAAGGTGCTCATCCGGGCATGTCTAGATGTGCAAATGCGCAACGCACACCCATCTAGCCATGCATCTCTAGACCGCATGCATGGCACACGTTAAATGCATGTCATCGCTCTGCTGTAATCAATTTTGGTCCTTTCGTGATCACGCTGACATTGACAAAACGTGAAAGACGTCTTTGTGGAGCAAAGCTTTCCGCTGATTGCATTTGAATGGTATCATCACCGACTACCTGAGAGCAATTTAAACACTGCGACGTGGCTATCGACTTGTCGCATGTCGAATATCACAGTTAATCGACTTGTCGCACATCGAAAATCACAGTTAAATCCGGAGCTACTTTCGGGATTTATTTCGTAGGACAGATTGCCAAAATGGCGGACGGAAAGGAGAAGGCCGTGCCCACACCGGTACCCGACGTTAAACCCCTGAACCCCCATGATCCCATTGAATTTATATTACGTCGATAAACAGTTGTGGAAGACGATGGCGGCCAGCACTGTTTCTGGAATGGTCATTTAATGCAGTTATATGCGATGGTCATGAGAGTGATTTTATCCTCGGAAGATGAAAGTCTTTTTGGCAACAACAGGTGGCACGAATTCCAATGCATCCTATCGACACTATTAAAGCAAAACTGCAGGTTCAAGTGAAAGGTGTGTTATTATAATCATGGTGAATCCGCTCTGCATGGTGTGAGTGTCCTCAACGCAACAGGTCAATACAGCAGCTTGCTCGAGGTCACGAGGAAGACCTTCCGGACAGGCGGAATCTCCGCGTTTTACGCTGGATTCCCAACAGCTTTCTTTGGTCAACCATTCTTTATTTTCGACAATATTTATTAGAATCGTTTACTGTTTACGTGGTGTGTGTGTGTGTGTGGGTGTGTGTTTGGTTTGTTTAGGCTCTGCACCTGCAAGTTGTATCTACTGGACCTCCTATGAGGTTTTCCCATTGACCATCCTTCCTTTACTTTCCCGTTATGCTCCCCGCGAGCCCCAGAGTTCTTCCTTTCACTCTGCTTTCCTCTATCACCAGGCATCCAAAAAGATCATGTTCAAGTCCGAAGTATTGCAGAAGGCCCCTTCTATGACCCACTTCTGCAGCGGGGTTATGCATACGCACACGCATATAATGAATGAACACCTACATGCGTATTTTACCAGAGCGGGAATCCTTTTTTTTAAAATACGTGTATGTTGCATGCATGTGTTGAATATTGCACTTTGTCAGTACTTGTATCAAGTAGATGCAACACTTTTATCTCCTCATCTTTGCTGTTATGTTCTTGCAGGTACTTGCCGAAATGGTCAGTTGTGTTCTGTGGGTTCCGATCGATGTAGTCAAGGAACGATTACAAGTAGTAGTTGTAGGAGTAGTAGTGGTAGTTGATGTTGTTGTGGGGCATTAATGCGGTTGTGGTGATGACGTGCGTGCATCTTGCTTGCATCGAAGCTATCACGCCCACTCATCTTCAAAGGAGCAGTCTCGTTTTTAAAATATTAGGATCAACGGTGCAGAATCCTCGCCCTATTTGATTAGTTGTTTAGATTGTGCTCACTTCACTTTCTCTCGCTCCCCATTCCCCATCTCCCCCCCCTCTCTCTCTCTCTCTCTCTCTCTCTCTCTCTCCCTCTCCACTTTCCTCTAAGGTTCAATCTGATCTGAAGAGCACATACAGAGGCAACTTAGATGCTCTCGTAACAATATATAAATCTGAAGGTACGATGTCTGTACAGTGAGTGAAGAATCCAACAACAGTTGCAACGAGAGGAGGAGGAGGAGGAGGAGGAGGAGGAGGAACATTTCCGCTATTCTACTTATATTAGCATATTATAATAATCCTTCATATTTGTACTTTTCCTCCTCCTCATCCTCCTCATTCTAGGCTTAAGAGGCGTGTACAAAGGCTATTGGGCGACCATTCTCTCCTTCGGGTGTTTGCTCAGCTTGATTCATGAGCAGCTAGCTGCTGTGTATCTTCCCCTTCATTGATGTGAAAATGATGACAACGACGACGATAATGATGATGATGATACAAGCAAGCGCATCCTCCTCACAGATCAATGGCTAGAGGACATAACTATTTTCAGCTTAGAACTATTACATATTTCGTTTTTGCTGGGTGCTGCCACGAGCGACCGCCATGAGTAATGGGGTTGTTTTATCATGAACAGCCCGTTTTCTGGCCTTTTTCTAATGCTTAATGAAGAGCTGAAGGTGTTGGCAAAGGGGCACTTTGGAATTAAATCAGACAAGGGTCATTCTAATTCGATGAAACCAAGCCCTTCAAGGAGACGAAGAGAGGCGGGGGGGGGGGCACAGGGATTTTACTATCGTCATCAATCACATATCAAACACACATCATGATATATGATAATCCTGTAGATATTCCCTTTGTGATGTTCATGGGAGTGGGGGCATCTGCTGGATCCATTGCCGCATGGACAACGAACCCATTAGATAAGGCAAAGCTGCGCTTGCAGGTCGGTCACCTGCTACGTATAGATGGGCAAATCAAAACTCTCCCCTCATATATACATGTAAATATGTTTATACATATACTATTTAATGTTTCCATGTATAATATCAAAATAAGCAATATTCTAAAGGTACAACGATCGATGCAAGCAGCAAGTGGCAATACCCCGCCACTGTTTTATTACCGGTCTGCAAACCCTGAAAATATCGTCTTTCGCCACCTCCCATGGCCTCTACCTTTTTCCTGACTTACGATCAGATGCAATAGATAATCATCAATAGCAACCCCGAGCCCCGCAAAATTCGTTTTTTCCCCCTATGATGTGTGGGGAATATATTATTATTACAGTGGAAATACTGATAAACGAGGCTTTGTAGCGAACGATATGGCCACAGAGCCTACCTCCGTGTTTTCGTTGTAATCATATAAATAGTATATCGTTACTTCTATTTGATTACTCTGTGCTGCTACGTCGTCGATGAGCTGCATGCTTTACCCCTTATTGTCAGGGACGGATTACCTTGACCTGACTTTGTTTTACGCCTTGTATGTCGTAACGATCGATGTGGTTGTGGTGCTATTGCTATTGTGTATATTATTTCCCACCCCCCTCTCCCTCGCCAGTGGATTCTGGCATGGACTCATCTCAATCTACACTGAAGAGGGGGTGGGTGTGGTGCTACAAATAAACAAACTATATGCATGCTTTTAGAGCTTGTTCGTGAAAATACTCGTGGTAAAATGAAGATGTGGGATATCTGTTTTGGTTGCAATTTCTCTTTACGATGGAGGAGTAGTGTCGCCAAACGTAATACCCTTGTGATATACTATTGGGAGTTGTTGGGGTTGTGAAACCTGGAAAAGCATGCATGGCTTTGTTCCGCGACTTAATTTTTTCTTGCATTCAGATATTCGGTCTCTTTCGTGGAGCAGGAGCACGCGTTCTCTTTCAAGCGCCAAGGTGGCATTCTAATTTATTTGTGTATCATCCGCAGTGCTCACCTGTATTTTGAACACCTGGGTTGGGTGTTGTCAGCACCGCCATATCGATAGCATGCTTCGAGTGGATTCGGGCAAGGTTGCTGTAACACCTCGTGCGGAATAGAAAAGTCGCAATTATGAACGACACTTTCCGAGTAGGGAGCTAATGCGCTCTGAGAGGTTATAGACGCAAAAGTCACCGATGCATGCTAAGTCGGAGCGCAAAGCTCGCATGCACGGCACTAGTCGGTCAATTTAGAAGTATTTCCAGTCTGCAATGATCAGAGACGTTCGTACACAAAAAGGCAAGCAATGTTACTCGCATAGCATGCATTAGATGAGCAGTTTGCAGCCTCGCTGCTATCATAGATTGTGTTTGTCGTAATAGCACCCTACCACCACACTGAATAGAGCTTGCATGTACACTAGCTAGGGGAAGCTTATTCACATGGACGTAAAAGGTTCTAAATTGCGCGCGTACAGCCACCACAATATATGCCTTATGCGTTCTGCTTTACAAAAGTGCACCAAGTTACTAATACCGGCTGTTGTTGTACCGCTGGTTCCTCACTAAACATTGTATTTGGCAGCGTTGACCGCGCGTGCATGGATGTGCCGTATAGCCGCCTCCTTAATCCATGCAGATACACATACATGGCATGCAAGGTACATATACATATTAATAGCTACGTAATTCTATTGATTATCATGATGAGCGTGAGGATGCTTCATGCCTCACTCGCAAAAAGTGCAACATTACAATCTATTCGCTTACTAGCTTATAGTCGCTGTAAATATCCAGAGTGTTTGTAAAGGATAATCTAGATTCTTAGCGGACACGACTGGTGGCTGTAGATATGCTTTGATCATGATGCTACGACAAATTGATGCGACTTGGAATAGAGGAAAAAGGATCTATACAGGATACGAAATCTTTGCCACTCATGAAAGCATCAAACTCTTCATCCGTAAGAAAGGAGTACTCGAGCGCTGATGCAATTGTGTCTGTATCCATGGTCTACAAGCAAATTGTAGATCATGAGAGAGAGAGAGAGAGAGAGAGAGAGAGAGAGAGAGGAAGTAAGAGTAAAAGAACGAGGGGGCTGAGAATACGGAAAAACGTGGAAAATGATGAAAGTTTCTTTGGCCACGAACATCATCGCAACACAGTCTATTGATTGCTTTTGAGGTATTCATTTAACACACACACACACACACACACACACACACACACAAATAAATACTTATTATATAATATATATAAATATATATATATATATATATATATATATATTATGAATTATAATAATGCTCGACTTGGTCGCCTATGAACATCAGCTCGACTCTCCTATCATGCGTTCTTTCATCCCACAAACCCTTCTCTTGGAACGATCTTTCGAGAAACGAGGGGGGGGGGGAAGGTGATGGTAGAGAACATGTGAGTGATCATACAAAGCACATCAGACCGATATAGACTGGGGGGGGAGAGGAGATTCTGCGCTAGCAACAGGGAAAACGTGATTTTTACAGCACACGGAAATCATACATGGCGTAGCGTGTCATTTGGCGCAGCAGATCTTTCTTCGCCTGCTCTTGGCCGCCTCCTCCTTCTTTTCCCGTGAAATCACTTTCGTTCATAAATTGAAAGGAGGGGTCTAGCATGAGACGGATTCCCACTTCAATCCACACTGTGTTCTTGATCATCGTCAAGGTCCTTCCAGCGAGTGAGAAGTCAATTCTGGGAGGGGGGTGGAAAAGACGGGCAGATAGAAACGTTATTCGGGTGGAGAAACGCAAAGATTGGTTGCACAGCCAAAAATAAAAAACATCTAGTAGACTTTGATCACGTGCCATGGCTACGCAGTAGGGAACTGTATAACCACATGCATCGTTGCAGTAAGAAAACCATGCGGATAATACCTATTATCATCAATACCACCTATCGTTAGGCTGGGAGGATACCCAAAAGCAGCCCCTCCCACACACGACTCCTTTGAAGTTGGAGGAGTCACTGATTACAGAATGCCACCGCTCTGGATGGAAGGGCCTGGCTAGTCGCTGGATGCTATAGTGCCGAATACCATACGCCTGCAATATACATTCAATCTTCACTCGACTCGATGTTGTTGGAAGTAAATTCTATAATGATTCGGTAATTCAGGGATTCTCACCAATTCTACAGCTACTACTGCACTGCTAATACCACTATGACTACTACTTGAGTTCATTCTACGGCTTTTGCTTCATGGTTGCGGTAAAAGTAAGCTTCCTTCTACTCCTAGTTAATCTAATAACACATTAGTACTACCTCGGTGTTCGGATTATGGCTCATATCTAGCTCTTCAGCCCAGGATGGCACTCTCCTACTATCCTCCTCCTCATCGTCATCGAATTGCCCTTTCTTCTCCTCTTCATCGTCTAGCATTGCCCAGACGTCTGTTTTGGGTTGTCCCGACGAGATTCTGATGATCGCCGCAGGATTTACTTCACGTATCACGGCCTGAATCAACTCTATTTGAGCCTCTTCGACCAGATCGGCCTTGTTGAGAATGATGACATTTGAGAACTGACACTGGTCAAGCATTAGACGTCCCAGAGGACGGAATTCCTCTCCGCCATCCTCCGTGCTTGCTGAAGCTGGCGCATCGTCGTCCTCTTCTCCTAGCAAAACCTTTGCGTCCTCAACCGATTTCAGTGTTGAAAGGAATGTAGAGCAATCGTACACCGTAACGAGCCGATCGATGCGGACGATGGAATCCAAAGGTTCTAACTCTGTCGCATCGGCAAGACGGTTGGATGAGTCTGAACGAGATGGCCGCACGGCGTTGATGAGGGGATAGGCTTCTGACGAAAACGCAGGAGAGGCTGCCACGGGTTCGGACACGCCCGTGCTTTCCACCAAAATGTGATCGATGCTTCCCTTTTTTGCCATTTCTGATATATTACCAACAGCATCCTTTCGTAGGAGGCAGCAGAGGCAGCCGTTCGAAAGCTCCACTAGCTGCCCTGAAGTGATCACAATGAGTGTTAACAACGCATGTTGTGCAAATCATCAGCTTCGAATCGGCGAAGTACACCCACCTTCTGCGCCGTTATTTGGAGTGGTTCTGCGTATGGGGTCATTATCGATCCTCACCTCAGCCGTGCTGTTGACGATTGCAGCTACCCTCTGGCCGTGACTGTCATCATTCAAAATCTCGCTCAGGAGAGTTGTCTTTCCGGCTCCCGAAAAGCCGTTCAAAATCGTCACGGGGACAATCTGGTCCGGGTCTGGCGAAAGAGTGGAAAAGAATATTCGCGGTTTAATGGGGGGACGCCAGGGGCGGGGGCGCCTCAGCACCCTCCGCATGCGTAACTCAAACGAATGCGCCGGGAGGAGCACACAGCGCTCGGAAATTGGCTTTGGAAGGCTATTTGCCGCATCGAGAATATAATTCATCGAATATATATCTAAATTTATCTTTTATGTATATAATTCGTCCCAAAGCAGCAAGACCTTAAGGACTGCTATTGGGGGAAAATGATCAATTGTTGGATATATTCTCGTCGATTTCTTTCCTAAATGATTCCTACAGGACGCTGTAAGCCGGAGCATGCCGAGCACCGAGCAGATATCAAACTCACTGGATTCAGAGAATCTACTACGATTAACAAGATGTAGGATGTCTTCTTCCTGCGTCAACGAAACAAATGGGACGTAGTGCTAAAATCTGATGGTTTGGTGCAGTCTCGATGCACATCCTGTTATTAATTCCTCCTGCCGATAACCCTTCCCGCCACACAACCATTAGTAAGTTCGCTGCCTCATCTATCTCTGCCCCAACCCTTCCCGTGGGGGACACTTGACTCACTAGTCTACGCAGAAAATATACGTTTGAAGTATTCATCCAATGCTCTGTTTGCAGAGGCGCTCTTGCTATTGCTAGCCTTTCTCCTTGGGACTATGGTTTTGCGCAAGGGCACGCCGAAAGCGCGTAAGCTCTTCAAGAACGAGGATCAGGGTGATATAGTCGACAGTGCTTGTATCTGCGAGTATTTCTGAACTCATTGTCCTTCGCTGTCCCCTCAGAGAGATGGAACAACGCGTTGCAGAGCTACATAAAAGCAGTGAAACAGCGGGCGCAGGGACAGAAGACTTCGAAACATGCAGCTAATTTGGTCAAAGATGACGAGTGGTGGCGGGAAAGGCTACCAAAAATCATTGCCAATGATAGGAAGATCGCCAAGCCAGATGTACTAAATAGTGCTTTCTATCCTCCCTCTCCTTTGCCATCATTTTCCTCATCAATGCCACCAACAGAGTGAGGAACATCGATATTATTGGTTTGAATTATGTCGCCATTGCAGCTGGAACGCGTTATGAGATGGAAACTTGCCCGAGGAAAATTCAGGCCGACATTGCCGGCCCTTATCCGGAGAAATACGCAAGTAACATTGGCCTGCTGCGACCACTCTTGTTCTCACCCTTTCCCTCATTGTCCCCCGCTTGCTCCTAATGCCCACGCTGTCGCCACTCCCATGACAGCATGCATGTCACCTCCATCCACATCAACTCAAATGGCCTTAATATGATCCTCCACGGGAATATTAGGAATCAATCGCAAAACATAGCGCTGAAGCTTTCTCACGGATGGAAAACCAAGATCTTAAGGGGGTCTGTATCAGCAATTTAGAGAGGAACTGATGCGTCCCAGCTGCAAGCGAATTATCCCACGTTCTGATTTCTTCCCCTTCTCCATTTCTAAAAGGCCATTAAAAGCTTATGCGAGCTCTCTGGTGTTGGCGCAGCAACCGCAAGGTGGGAGACTTCGCGAGTCGAGTTGTTCAAAGCGTGCTTTATATTATGGAAAGAAGTTGTACGATATGTGCGGCTGATAACGTGGAACACGTTGCTTTTTATGTTCTCATTTCGTTGAATATACAGCGCAATTTTAGCGTGCCGCTGGCCAAAGCAGGCCCCATTCATGGCCGATGAAGCTATGGAAGCAGATCCAAGGTCCGTCATATCGAGCTCTTTTCTTGCGAGGACACTCAGCATGCAAAGAATTCCATTTTTTCTTCGCTTTCCTTGCAGTGCATCTAAGAATATCGGCAAAGCCTCTTGCAACCAACAACCATCGATGCTCTCTCTGTTCTCCTCACTGCTTTAACTTACGTTCAATACAGATTAGGAGAAAGGAAATATAGCCTTGGACACTACCTTAAGTTTGCAGATTCCATGAACAACAAAGCTAAGGTGCTGTACACACATGCATTCATGTATGCATACACGTATGCAGACTGTATCGAATAAGCTATAGCCGTTTTCAGCGTTACAATGTTGCGAGGTGAAATCTCTGATTCGTTGACTCTCCAACAACACGAAAATGCCACATCTCGTCGTGTCAAAGTAGATTTCAGGATATGATATTAGCGAATTTCCGTGTAGCTCTTAGATGTTTGGTAGTAGTCTATCGTGTGCACATTAAGTCGTTGCATCAGTGACGCATACGCAACCTCTAAGTTGAAAGCCAGAAATAGTCATTTGTGAAGAAAACTCTATTCACTGGTTGAGCAGGTACTTGGATCCAGTTGGAGTGCTGAGCTCATAGGTCAGGAATCAGGACAATCCAAATGCAACGATAACATTGCTAGCAAAATAACGATCATGTGCAACTTATTGTATTTACTTTCCACTTAACACAAACATGGTGAGAGTCAATAAAGTTTACCCCTGTCCCCATGGTGACAGGCAGAGCTTTATGGGCAGAGGCCCACTTGGAGGACGAGGAGAGTGACGGTATGAAGTCTGCGACGGGTTGAATTGATGATGCTAATAAATGATGCTAGATCCATATTGCTCTGAGAAGCTGCTCCCTTTGCTGTGCTGCAGACGTTACAGATGTCGACAAAGGCAATGCCTTGGAGAAAGAAAATGGGGATGGGAAAAACGCTGCAACTAAACGGAGAAGGAACACTACGAAAACAGCACGACGAAGTTTGAGGCGGAAAGCTACTGATTGATGAGCACGACGAAGGTTCATTGTGGTAATCCACGATCAAGAAGATTCGGGCAATGCCATCTAGCCATGCACAGCAATGGAAAATCTGAGCTAGGCTACCTACTAGCCTAGCTGCTTGCCTTGCATGAGCTAGTGAGGCACACACAAAAATGAACACAATCTTGGCGCTGTATAGTCGCCGCTTGCTAGCTTGGAGCAGCCACATTGGGATGACCATAAAAAAATGCAAGCTAGCAAGCCAGAGCACGCTAGCACGTGTGCATGCACGCATCCTTTTATTCATCATATCACAGCAGCAAACTCTTGAAACACGCATGCGTGCGTGTGAATGTCACCATAGATGTGCATGCTAGCATGCATGGCGCCATCTTGGATCGCATCTGATTCTAACTAGCAACTTGGTCATTATTGGGTTTACACATTGTCAGCTCATCTACATGCACATTGCTAGATTGTCACATTGCCATGTAGACGATATGGCGCGTCATAGCAGCTAGATGTAATGAAGATGCTGCTTAGAGCGCTGTAGTGGCCTTGCTAGCTTGCTTTTAGCTGCTCGATGCAGTTTTTGGCAGGTAGCAGGTATAGCATCTGCCATCCATTCGGGCATGCATCGATCAATGATTAATAAATGAAAAATAAGTCACTGTGAAGTACGTACGTGAACCATTGAGATTGTTTCTGTGACACACGAGTACAGCTTGCACGAAACATTACTGCACTGGACGATGATGGCACTGAAACGCGTATCGTAGTCCGCGCGCCGGTAAGCGAGAGATCGACAGACAATGTGATGAACCACAGCGTACATAGGCGGCTGCTGCTACTACCACTCCTGTTCCGTTCTCTGCATGCTGTGAGTATGCAAATGATTGGAATCGTATACACCACAGCAAATAGCCTATAGTTATCGCTACTAATGCATCTCCTTCTCCTATGTCGCCGTCACTACCATCGTCAGCTTGCTCAATTTCCCGAAACTGAAAGTACATCGCTTCGTTGCCTGGTCAAAAAAATATGGTAATTAGTCGGAAACATACATCTAGATATGGGTGTGTATGTGTATGTGTATGTGTGTGTGTGTGTGTGTGTGTGGTTCTTTAGCTGGCTGGATTATCAGCAATAGCCGCAGCAGAACTACCTTCTGAGGACAGGAAGTGTAATAGCTCGTAACAACTTCAATTCTGGCAATGGCTGTGTGCACGATAGTAGTATATTGCAAAACGAGCAGACAGTGATGATAATAATTAGTACGGTGTTGGCGGTGTGGATATTGATGATGATGATGATGGTGAGGATGGTCATTTTTACTACAAGCTCATCCATGGCGTCGGCCTCTTTATCCTCTATGATGACGTCGTCAGTGCCACCAGCAACTGCCACCTGTTCAAGTGTTGTTGTTGTTGTTGTTGTTGTTGTTGTTGTCTCTCATTTGTAATGTATTTGCGGCATATATTTGTTATATAGATATTTCTTTATTTTGAATTATATTATCCTATGCACATATTCTGATATGGGAACGAGATTCCCTTGGAAATCATTACTATAAGTGGTAAATATCAGAACATAAGCTTACACCGCCACACACACACACACACACACACAGAGAGAGAGAGAGAGAGAGAGAGAGAGAGAGACGTGAAGAATGGAGGAAGCTGTAGCAGCAGCAACAGTAGTAGTAGTAGTAGTAGTAGTAGTTGTTGTATTAACAATACCGAGTGCTTCTGAGTCATGTACATCTCATAGTATTTTCCTAAGGAGGGGGGGGGAGGGGAAGGGAGGAGGAAAGAGCAGACAACTATTAACCGAGGTATTATTAGAATCACACTGATATCAATACAATGCCTACTTACACATAAAGCAATGGAGGGAGGGGGGAAGGAGCGTTCATATGAATAATGGCGTTTCGAACAACCTTCTTTCTTCATTAAATCCAAGTGCGATCCAACCTCGCATACCATCTGCCCTCGTTGGTAGCAGTAGTAGTAGTAGTAGTAGTAGATATAGTTGATGATAAGAACAACAATGAGAACCACAATACAGTTGATGATGATGATGATGATGATGATGATGACGACAACATCCCAAAATAGATGCGATCATCATGATTTAAAACAATTCAACCCGGAAGAGAGAAAGAAAGAGAGGGGGGAGGGGGGACGCAAAGACAACGATAGTACTTAATAATTACAAATACAAATTGCTAACCCCATGTTCCATGTAGATGATTGTCTCTGACCAAGCGATTGTGGAGAGCTGATGGGCAACTGTCACTACCTAGAAAGTAAGTAAGTAAGTCGATGAGAGAAGATGTCAGAAGTCACTTAGGAAGACACTTTCAAGCACAACTATACACTGACATAAAAACCAAATTTGCTCCATCCCCCCCCGCCCCGCTCCACCCCACCCTCCTCCTCGAAAAGACGAGAACGATTTCTGGCATGACAGCAGAAGACCGACGAGGCAAGGTGAACGCTGTGGTAGCCTCTTGTTGCTTTTCTGTTGTTCGGAAAAGGTGTAGTGAAGCTGCTGCTATCTCACCGTTTGTGGCCTTGCCTCCACAAGGGCCTCGAGGGCACCGAGCACACTTGCTTCGGAAGATGCGTCTAAATTTGCGAAGGCCTGACGATGGTAGTTTTAGAAGTATTGGTGGTGGTGGTGATGATGATGATGATGGTGATGGTGGTGTGTATGCTGCTCTATATATCTTAAATACAAGCATAAAAACACTAGCAAACGACAACAAACCAATTTCCTCAGTAAATGTACTTATGATTTCTAATCATCGTTGTATCTACCTCTGTAATGCACACACACACACACACACACACACACACATATATATATATATATATATATTATATTGAATGTTCCTATCTACTACCTCATCGAGTAGCAGCAATGAAGGTCTTTTCTCAATAGCGCGGGCAATTGCAATGCGCTGAGGAGGTGGAGGTGGAGGTGGAGGTGGAAGTGAAGGAGGGATGGGAGGGGGGAGGGGAGATCAACGATGAGCGCAGGGTAAGTGATAATGAAAATGGCGGCGGCTATAATAAATGATGGGGATGAGGAAGATCCAAAGTCCAATGGTTAAGTTCTCCTACGACAATGGTAAATCTGCACTATCATCGTGGGAGAACATCGTCACCTCCTCCCTCCCTCCCTTACCATCATCAGATTCTTGATTCAAATCTTTATCATCGATAATTCTCATACTCCCTCACGGTTCTTCTTGCTCATATTTACCATCTTCCTTTTCTGTAGTCTTACGTTTCTTCCTTCCCCCCCCTCTTTATCCTCCTTCTCCTCCTCTTCCTTCACTTCGCTCCTCCCTCCCCACCCCCCCCCCCGAAGGAAAAAAGAGGAGTTCGCATGCTACTGCCGCTCAAATTACAATTACCTGTTGCTGCCCCCCGCTCAGCTCGATCCCTCCTTCTCCAAGCTGTGTGTGATAACTGAAGGGAAGGGGGGAGGGGGGGGTTCAGAGTCACATGTTAAAACTCTCTTCATCAAAATGCTTCTGATTGGCTGACATTTGTCAATTCTCCTCCTCCCCTCCCTTCCCCCTCCCTCCCTCCCTGAAACTACCACTACAACAACAACAAATGCACGACATACAATGCTATTGCTGCTACCCTTCTGGTAGTTTCTCGATGAAAGAAGCTGCATTGGCGGTCTGATTAGGAAAAACACGAAGAAGTGTTTTGGTAGTTGATGATGATGTTCTTCAAAGCATCAGCAGCAGCAGCAGCAGCAGCATGATGCATGCATTCATTATGTATGGAAGGGGGGAGGGTTACCACCCCTAGCTAAGGTGACCGCTGCTCAAACACAACAAACCCGACACTGCTAATCTAGAATGTATATTTATATAATATATATATATATATATATATATATATATATATATCATATTCATTGTGGGACCTTGCACGCTGCTACAATGGACTTGGGAACATCGACGTGTACGTCTACTGAGTTGGAAGAAGACGCTTGCTGCTGCTGCTGCTGTTTTGTTTCTTGGCGATTTCTGGTAGTAGTAGTCGTAGTGCTGCTACTGCTGGATGATGCGTTGTCCGGGGTTATTGCGGATTGCTCTGCGTTCAGACTACATTCCTCTCCCTGTGGATTATTATTACGACATATTGTTAAACCAAACACAAACACACGCACACACACACAGATTATATATATATATATATATATATATATATATAATATGGATGCATGTGTGTGTGTGTGTGTGTGTGTTGTTCGTGTGTTTGTGAATATGTGCGAGAGAGAGAGAGAGAGAGAGATACATAGAGACAGTTGGTTTTTGTCCCCACTGCCTCTTGTACGGAAA
>ADNK01003024.1:0-22768 GCA_000320545.1 Bigelowiella natans CCMP2755 | reverse complement strand
TTTACTATTAGACTGCAGAAGTGTACATTCCTAGCTACAAGAATCAAGTGGTGTGGATATTACCTGGAGCAAGGCCGCATCACCCCAAACCCCGAGAAAGTAGCAGCACTACAGCAAGCCCCTAAACCTAAGAATGCAAAGGAGTTAAAGTCATTCTTGCAGACTGCAGCTTGGATACTACGTAGGTTCTCCCCTACCTACGCTAGGACTGCAGCTGCTTTTACTACTGCTTACCGGAAGGAGAACTCTGTAGGCCTCAGCTTCGCTAAGGTGTGGGCCAAGGCTGGCCTTGATGCCCACTTCGATAACCTAATAAAGTTATGCAGCAACACCCTATTGAATGCTAAGCTAGACACTACTAGACCAGCTACCCTATGGACAGACTGGTCTAAGCTAGGTATGGCTGCTGTACTTACCCAAGACCAGCAGATCATACGGGTGTGGGGCAGGGCCTGCACAGCAGCTGAGGCCAAGTACAGCCCTACAAAAGGAGAGTATAAAGCCATGACTGAGGCGCAGAGGAAACTAAGATACTACCTGCTGTCGGTGCCCAGCTTCACCTTAATGACTGACCACAAGCCCCTCCTAGGCATCGACCGCAAGCTCGAAGCGCCTAACGATGAGTATGCAGCTATGAGGGCGGACACGGAAGAGTTTAGGGACAAGAGGACAGTGGTCTACGCACCAGGAGACAAGCAGCTTGCTGACTATTTCAGCAGGCTGTTCGAAAAGAAAGTCCCTACCCAGGTCACCCCTATGGTTAACGCGATTACCTTCGAGGACGGCGACTTCCTGCCTGAGCCAGAGGAGCTCCGGCACCTTCAAGAACACCTGGATAAATACAAACACAAGCATGAGGTACTTAGTGATAGGATATATGTATACACTAATAATGTTAGGCGTACCTACGTGCCACGGCGGACCAGGGGAGCCCTTCTCTTTACCGCCCATGGACCTGCACACGTAGGAGAAAACCATATCACTGCTCTACTCTACCATTACTACTGGCCCTACAAGCTAAAAGAGATAAGGACATACCTGCGTGGCTGCAGGTGCTCCAGCTTGAAGGCGGCAGGCGTCGCCACCAAGGAGTCCAGCAAGAGCCGTGCATCTAAGAAAATCAAAGCAAGGAACTTCTTAGATATCGTGCAAATTGATGTTTATAAGTACGATGGCTATCACTACCTTACCTTCGTTGATGTGGCCACTGGAAAGTGCTGGGTTAAAAAGATTATCAAGGTCAACGTTGCTAAGAAGAACAAAGGCTTATATAAGCAGAGGCTTACTAACTGCTACCGTACCTGGGAGTCTGAGCTCCAGGCTATCCCTGATGAAGTTAGCATAAACAAGATACCAAAGAAGTTACATGTGGATAATGAGACCTCTCTTCTACAGCTACCACACCCTAATATTGATGCCTCACCTGTATACTATGCCCAGTCCAACTCCAAGGTAGAGCGACTCCACCGCACCTTGGCCAACCTAAGCAGGATAAATAGCACCACACCAGACAAGATACAAGGGTTAGTAAACGACACCTTCACGTCTGGGGGAGGTATCAAGGATAAGGAGAGGGAAGAAGGCGACGACAACGACGACGATACCGAGAGCGAAGACGAGAAGGTCCCGTACGATGGCCGAGTTCTAAAGGAAGGACAGTATGTTAGGGCCAAGGTAAATCTGAGATCGAGAAATAAACAAGACCCCTTCTGGGGTGGCGTTGCAAAGGTTACCGAGAGGAAGGGGAGGAAGCAGTACTACATCTATGATGGGAACAGGGTCACCTTGCGCCACATCAGTCACCTAAAGAATTATGATATCGGTGAGAAGCTCCTAGAGGATGTTAAAGTAAACCCTACTGTGTGGGAGCGAGCAATGCCTTGTTTAGGACCCCGACCTAAGTTCGATGTGGAATATGGAAACAATAAGGTCAGGGTGAACGACGATTGGCGCATGAAGATTGTCTATCTAGGCTACCCTGGATTACGAAATATGGAGAGGGTAGCTATGAAAATAAAGGACGGAAAATATCAGCTACTCTACCTAGCTGTTCCCGACTTACCCTTTGAGCACTGGTATAAGGTCCTGGGGGACCTTGATGCAGAGGGCTGGTATGGACACGAACCTAAGGACGAAGGTGAGTTCTGGGTAAGCGACAAAGGAGATAAGGTTAGAGAGGAATCTATTACCTGGTGGTTGGTGAAGTTCCGAAAGCGATGAAGGTCTAAGGGAATAAGGAAGGAAGGAAGGAGCAACGTGACTTGGGGGAGGTGTAGCGCGTACCACTACGCGGGCACAAGTCACGTGCGACAACAAAGGGGTTGTCGCGGATATAGAATATAGATAACGTAGATATTAATACAGCATAGGCACGTGGGTTCCGGCGGGACTCATGGCAGCACACCGGAAGTGTGCTGCCCCACGTGCGGCGGCATTCGCGAAAGCTTCGCGAATGATTACGCAGTGCACGATTTAATAAAAATATAATCTTTAATAAAAATAAACACAACTCTTCAAAAGGAAGCAAACGTGCCTTTCCCCCCCCCTGCCTACTTGTGCACGTAGCGCCTCGGCCTGTGAACACCTTACGCGCAACATTCTGCTGACAAACAATGCTCACGTGAACCGAAGAAATGAAAATTTAATGAAGCACCCAAAACATTGATGTCGCTGGTCTTTAAACGCATGGCATTTTCCAAGTTTCTACAACCCTTCTCAAAGTACGCTGATCGCCCCGAAGATCTTTCTTTCGATGGAAGAAAAGGAGGGGAGCAGGGCGGAACACGTAGCTCCCGAAGAAGAGGATAAGCATAATGGTGCCGGAAGCGAAGATGCGTTGGAAATAGCTCCGCTTCACGCAAGATGGCTGGTGCTCGCGTGCGTCATGGGTTTGTAATTTTCATAAGAACGCTATCGAAAGAGTTGACATTCCTAACATACGTTGTGAAATAAGGTATGTCATTGGTAACTCACTTTGGATTTGACGAAATGTTCCATCCCCCATCTAGCCAAGGACATGGGGTCACAATTTTCGCTTAATGATGCATTATTATCACTATTTTTGCATAACTATCTCGTCCACTCGCACAAATATCTGCTAGGCTGTAGAGGTTGCTATTTACACGGTGAAGTACATCGTCAATCTCCTGGTATCAGCACTACTACAACAAAATAAACTTCTTTTTCAATCGTCGTTCTGTACGTCGTCGATGATGAACTCCTTCTGACAAATCTATATTTGCGAATAGCTGCCTTTTATCTGCGGCACCGTGATCGACTTGCAGGGAAGCGCATTGGCCGCTTTGCTATTCCTCATTCTCGCTTTATTCGGCCAGCTCTTAGCTACAATTGCCTTCAAAACTGGGTGAATAACTGCATCTTATTGATGAAATAATGGTTCTTTTTTTCATATATAGGGCGAGAACTTATCGATCAATTCACCTAAGCTTTCTCCTTTTTTTGGATCATGATCATCCTTGTCTAATGAATTATATATTCTCCTCCTTTCTATTTATTGCAATAAGTTCCGCACTGCTGTTGGAGGCGGCTCGCGTAATGATTACAGGAGGTGGCGGGGGTCTTTCCGTGACTAATCTCTCCATACTCTCGACTTATTTCCAACGTAATTCCCTGAGCAATGAAGAATGAAATTTCGGCAGCTCCTCTCTAATTATCTTCCTACGTAAAAGAAAAACGGAGCATAACATCAATGCAACGCTGATAAATTGATTCTTTCGTCATGCTGCTGCTGTAGGCTCTGAGATGGGCTTTGCCCTGGGAATGATCATTTCTGTCAATCTGCTGTTTAACTGGGTAAGATACTACTGCTGCGAAGAACACCACATAGAGTATACGAAGATGAATAACACAACACCCACACCAACCATTTTGTTGAAAAAGGCATTGCAGCTGCGCGTTGATGATGCTCATCGGCTTCTACAACAGGTCGAGTGTATTTATTTCCAACCAAACGTGACAATAACCAAACGCAACAATTTATATGTAATTCTTTGCATCTGCTATCAGAAGGAGTGGAGGTGGGGAGGGGTAGTGTGTGGATTGATCAGCGTCATCGCGGGTCTGATATACGTCATAACAGGTGGTGGTGATTGGTCGTTTCCTGGTGATTTTATTGTTAATGTTGCATTCTAACAAAAAACAGTTGACAGTGATTTGGCCACGAGAGATTTCCGTAGTTCTTTGTAGCAGCACCAACTTCTTCATTTTTTCCCTCGTCAAGAACGCGAGCTTGAATTATTACCGACAACACCGAATATCGCTTTCTTTCCATGTCGCACAGCATGGTCGTACTCGATCGTATCAGTCGTGCT
The DNA here is from genome assembly GCA_000320545.1 of Bigelowiella natans CCMP2755. NCBI lineage: Eukaryota > Cercozoa > Chlorarachniophyceae > Bigelowiella > Bigelowiella natans. The sequence goes on along the minus strand of ADNK01003024.1, from coordinate 18,437 downwards.
AAGTGAGCGTATTGCATGTTTATGGTAACGAGCAGACACTTTCCGAAAGAGAAACTATCAGCATGATCTTGACAGTGATGATAGCTTGCATGGGGAGGGAGCTGAGAGCAAGAAGACAGGAACAAGGCAACAGGTGCAGAAGAACAAGGAGGGGGAGGAAAAGAAGAAGAAGAAGAAGAAGGAGAAGAAGAAGAAGAAGACCCAGGAATGCAAGGTAAATTGACTAACAATTAAACGTTTTCAATATGCGTCTCTCCTTAGAGCAATTGTCCAATCGATATAATATGATTTTTTCGATCAGTTTTCGGTCGTATTCTTCACTCTCGCGCTGTGCCAGCTGCTCTTTTCAACCTCTAAGCGGTCTTTAAAAGCCCTCCAGGACATCAGCAGTGAGTAGGGAGGAGTGGCGGTGTGCTGATACGAGAGAGAGGGAGAGAGAGAGAGAGAGAGAGAGAGAGAGAGAGAGAGAGAGAGATGGATAAGAGCGTCCTGTCGATTTTGAGTTGCTGTTCTTATTTTTATCTGGCACCATCATTTTTTGCTTCTTGTTCTTCTTCTTGTTCTTCTTCTTTATCTTCTTCTCCTCCTCCTCCATCATCGTAATCATCATCATGATCATCTTTCTCACTCTCTTATTCCCATGATTCCACCACTTATTCGCCAGAGGTATCACTGGAGACATCTCATAACGCGGGTTCCGTATCGCTGTTGGCTTTCTCCCTCCTTGCCGGTAACGTTCTGACGTTGGGAATGAATGGATAAAGACGGCATGTTGCAAGTGCCATCATCAACCTCCTTGTGTGTGTGTCGTCGAAGTGATTCGTTCCCATCCATCCTCCCCCCCCCTCTCCCTTATTGATTCTCATCGCCAGGACCCTTGACGGGAAACTTCATCGACAGAGAGGGCATGCGAATGCACGTCATGATGTTGCTGGTGAGTTGTTATCGCAATCACGTGCTCATAACCATATCCCCAGCGAACGACTTTCAACATTATAACTTTCAGCGTCACATAGGTAGTTTTACATAGGTAGTTTTTACATATTTTCTCCTTATATTCAGGGCTGGACGTTAGCATTTGCTCAGTTCTTGCACGCTTTTTCGCCTGCACCGACGTTCATTCCTCTCATCATGCTCTCCTTCACCTCCTCAGCTGTGAGAAGAAGAAGAAGAAGAAGAAGAAGAAGAAGAAGAAGAAGCAGCAGCACACCCATACACACGATTGGGATTATACTATAATGTTTAAGATAAAAAAGGGAGTAATGACTGAACTGGGGAAGTTAAAACACACGACGACACGAATAATCATTATTCTCAGTAGTGCATCGAAGAAAGAGTTATTCTCCGCATCATTTAGTTGCTGTTTGCGTAGCTCTGGGTCATGTTTTCCCATTTATATGAATAAAAGAACCATGATTATGATGATGATGATGATGATTCCTCCCCTTTATTGTTTTGGAACTATTGATAGGCCCCCGTCGTTCTGCAATCAAGCGTCCCATACCTTGTGAAGATGCAAAGTAGTAGTAGTAGTAGTAATAGTAGTAGTAGTAGCAGGAGGAGGAGGATTGGAAGGAGTGTAGTATGAAGCAGTAGCAGCAGCAGCAGAAGAAGGAATCATGCTTGGCCCATACGAGATGCAATTAACAAATCACCTTGAAAACTTCTTCTCTTTCTCTTTGCTTACTCTTCATTTTATCACTCTCTCCCTCTTTCTCCCCCCCCCCCCACCCTCCTCCTCCTCCTCCTCTATGAATACGATCATCAGATTGGGGGCTAGGGTTCGGTATCTTCCAGGCATTCGATGTAACCGGCACCTATGGGGGCGGTGTCGCTGGTTCTGTATGGCAGGTTGACGACACAATCAGCAACAAGACAAACCAACACGTGTGTGGAGGGACAAGCAGATTGGCAAGGGCCATTGAATAATAATAGGGGAGAACCATTTTACTATGGTTTCATGCCTCGTTACATAGCGGCTGCTGTCGCGCATTCTGTAAATAAGTTTCATGAGAGTAATAATTGGAATAATTGTACGAATACTTTTGTCTACTTTAGAACAACATCCTGGTGAATCTGGGCTTCATCGTCTGCGGTGTTCTGAGCTTCTTACTCTCGTTGGTACGTTGCTAGAGGGTCTTTTACCGGCAAACCAATCTTGTAGTAGCTTTTTCCTCCCAGAGATGCACGCGCATGTAAAATGCAATACCATGTGAAACTAAATTTTCTGCAGGTATTATCGTGTTGCGGAGAAGCATCTGAGCGTTTGCAGCTTCCCTCGTCGTTTGCATACGCTTCCAAATTTAACCGACTATTCCTAAAGGATACTTACCGGTCGATTCAAAAACCGAAAGAGGTTTTATCATCACCATCATCGTCATCGCTATGCCGGTGCTGTGCACCAGTGAACTCATGTATAAGTTCATTTGGCGACAGTTGCAACGCCGCCTGTAGGAGTCTCGTGGACGCAATTTCAGGCATTTGTCGATGCTGGAGAGAGGGTTGTTGTTGTGGATGTTGTATTCAAGATGATGGAGAAGATGATGAAGAACAGCTGATGAGAAGAAACCACAATAGTTCCGATGGAGGAGACTCTACTCGATGCTATGGAAGTTTCAATGAAAAGTTAAATGTAATAGAAATATCTAGGTAGATAGCATGCGGTGCGATCGATCATGGACAGCGGCAAGTCGAATGAAGCACATTGTGAACCTAGCTTCTACTGCTTGGGCAGATTGTTATGCATTGCTAGATTGGTTGAAGCAAAATGTTTAGATGACAATCACAGCATCACAGCACACGTTCGATTCGTCGAGGCCTGGACATTTCATGGCTCATTACCCAGAGGGAGGAGGAGGAGGAGGAGGTGTGATATACCAATATCTATCCTATCTCGCAGCATGTTATATATCATCGGAGAGCATGTCATTACTGCATGTCGCCCTTCAATGCTCCAACGACCAACTGCATCCGCGTGCATGAAATTCGTGTTGCACGTGGTTTCACAATGATGGCCATGGTTGTTTAGATTGTTGTCTACAGTCTGCACTGGAGGACTAGCTCATGCATGCAAAGCAACAAGCATGCGTCGCGCTTTCCTCGTCTCCACGTCTAGAAGTGTGCGTCGCAGGAGCAGGAGGAAAAACACTCTGTCTCAGTGCATGGCTCTGCTCTGGCATGGAGCTAGCTGGAGTGGTGAGCGAATGAGTGAACAAACAGATGACCCGGGCTAGCAAAGGGATGACGCCGCCTGCTCATTTGTTCATTCGTTTGGCAGATGGATCCTCAGTCAGAGCCTTGATGGCTGCAAGGATCAGCCTCGTGTGTGACTGTTGCGACGTGTGTGTCTGTAGCGCGTACCACTACGCGGGCACAAGTCACGTGCGACAACAAAGGGGTTGTCGCGGATATAGAATATAGATAACGTAGATATTAATACAGCATAGGCACGTGGGTTCCGGCGGGACTCATGGCAGCACACCGGAAGTGTGCTGCCCCACGTGCGGCGGCATTCGCGAAAGCTTCGCGAATGATTACGCAGTGCACGATTTAATAAAAATATAATCTTTAATAAAAATAAACACAACTCTTCAAAAGGAAGCAAACGTGCCTTTCCCCCCCCCTGCCTACTTGTGCACGTAGCGCCTCGGCCTGTGAACACCTTACGCGCAACATGTCGTGCACGTCCACCATGTGACCACTGCCAGACTGGACCAGCCCAGCCAGCCAGACACCTGGACATCCTGTTGCTGCTGTGCCCATGATCACTGCGCTTGCCAGCTTGTTGCTCAACGAGGAAGTCACAAAGTGGGTGGGTTGGCACACACTCCCAACGATCGATTTTTCAAAGGTGCACCACGATGAAAGAAACAATGATGATGAACTGCACAATGAACAACGTTTCCAAAGTGTCACGACACTGGCGCATAACGCTTCGAACTTTCACAGGAAAAAATGGCCTCGATGGACATGCGACTTCAAAATGCAGATGTCGCATGAGCGCAATCTACATATTTCATTAGAGAAAAAAAGAGTGACATGCATTCATCGCTGTCGCAAGGAGAGAATTGTCGCTCGATTTTGGTTGTAGCAACACATTTGAGTTCTCCTGGTTTGTGGACTTCATGGGGTACGTACGTCGGGAATTTCCGTCGAGCAGTGTGTGAGTCTTAAAAAATTAGAGAACTGTACTATCAACAGCCCTCCGAAAGACATGATTTTCTCTGAAATGTGCAGAGTAACACTTGGAATGTAGGGGTTTTTGCAGTTAGCGACAATCATCAACTTGGGCAGATCTGTCTCTTTTAAGATGGCGCCTGGTACCTGTACACCACCTAAGATTTTCAGACATCAATATCTAATCGATAATTCCAATTAAACCGTAATATAACTAGAATTTCTTTATGTTCTTTAAAAAATGACTTAAATGTAAGCCTACATCTTCATACTCCATTTTCGTATAAACTAGTTCTGTGGTTTTTGAGCTGAGCTTTAGTCGAAAATTCATGTAAGACCAAAAAGATATCCGACATTCACAACATATGTAAGAAATAAAGGACATTTATATGTATTATTGACTCTCATGGCCAAAATTATTGACTGTACAAGATGGAATCAATGCAGAAATATTTTGGAATAATATTCTTCAAAAATAGGCAATAAATTAATAGAGACATATATTTTTATCGATCTTTGTACAATAAATAGATAATTTGTGGTCAAAAACATAGTGACGAAATTGAAAGGTCGTCTAGCAATAACTATAGATCTTACCTTCCAGTAATTTCGTATAGCTCTGTCGGTACGAATCCCCCTTCAATACCCTCTGCAGTCCCCCCCCCTTTCTCATTCCTGGCACTCGTTCAATACAATTCGAACGCTGTAAATATTTTTCAACTCTCATAAATTTTCAAGCTCGTCGAAGCCCTTTTTGCCCTTCCATCTGCAGAAATTTCCTTTTACGTGTGAACACTTTCATCACTGAGAATGTTCCTTATCATAGTGGTGTAAATCGAGGCGTGGATTTATATATTAGAGTCAAACTTGTTTCTGTGTAGCCATGTTTTTATTCAAACCGATTTGGATTTATTGATTATTTGGCATTTAGGCATCTCAAACCCATCTTCTCCTGGCCTCCATCATCAGCTATGCCGGTGCACTCAAATTCAGGGGCCTCCACTTCCTCGAAAAAATCTAGCCACAACGGAAACAGTAATCGGTTGCGAGTTGGTAGTTCTATGAAGCGTGAACACCCTTCAGGGGGTCGTCACTCGCGACCAAAGAAGCAGAGTCGTCGCAAACTTCGAATGCAGCGGAAAAAGCATGGGGAGACTCCGAATCCCTTCGCAAACATCAAGCATCCTGAGGATGCTGAAACTGACTGGACAAATTTCCAATTTGTTCCTCAATCACCAGCAAACATGGTCCCTATCGCACCAACAAGCAGGTTGGACGATGGCAAAGGGGGAAGGGGGGTTTCCTTTTTCCTACAATTTCCTTCTGAACGTACATATAATTGAGTTAAAAGCGATATGGACAGGCGAACTGCTGAAGTTGATTTATATATTTCCAAGATTACTTTAAATGTTTCCCTTCTTGATTGTGTTGTACTTGCACGCTCTTTAAGCTATAATGATTATCTGAGACGGTTTTTTTGTTCCCTCTCAGTCCTGCTATGCCCGTGACGAAGGAGAAGATTCTGATTCCAGACGTTTCGTGCTCGCCCTTGTCTCCTTTACCTCAAGGGCTTGCTGACATGGCAAAAAATACCCCGCCTCCTTATATCACTCTTGATTCCCTGTCTATTCCAGCTGCTTTTGATGTGAAGCTTGAGCCATATGACCCGAAGAGCAACACTGGAAGATCGAAAGGAGGGATGGGTAGTTTGGCCTCCTTCAATAATCACAGGAAGATGGAGCTGCAGTTTACCATGGGACTTGCATCGTTTGCTACTTCCCAGAGGAAAGATCCGAAGCAAGTGCAGGACGCAATACAAGAGCAGGTGAACAGGTTAAAGAAGCTCTCCCAAGCCGACAATCCCTTACTGGGCCTTGATTTCAGCAGCAGCTCCGACAGTTCAACCACTGCCACCAGCACCAGCACCAGCACCAGCAAATCTAGCAAGTACCTCGTTGCAGCAGCAGCACCCGCCGCAACTATTAAGAAGGATACTAAAAAAGCAGCCACAAATGCAACAACGAAGGTGTCAGATAGCAAGAGCAAGGAGTATCAGGCGCCGGTGTCAGGTACTCCTGCAGCTACAATGTCTAATTGCTCCACTGCTGCTTTCGACCAGAGTCAGCTATCCTTACTTCAAAGCTATATGAAACAAAACGGTGGTGTGGTTCCTTTCTAGCCGTCTTGTCTTTTCTAAACGTATATTCTCACGTTATGAGTCGTTTCCGTTGACACATACGTTCTTATAGTTCTATTCATACTTTCGTGCCGAAAAGATTTTAATTCTACTGTGTCATTTTGACGCTTCTTCAGCTGTAAAATGTAATTTTAAGAAGAAAGTGTCGGTCCTGCTTGATGCAGATTCTACTAAAACAGATTTCGCATTACTGAGTATTAATCATTACTAGATTAGTCATAAAATGCATTCGTTCGACCTGTAATTATCAATGGTTCTTGGAATGAATGGGAATGAATGGTTCAGTTAATGAGGAGATTATTGAAAAATTGCTTTTCTGCAGTGATACCTGAAATTTCAAGTTATATTTTCGTTAATTTTGTTTGATCGTAACTTTTTATATGAAGATATAGCTATAATTAGAGATAGACATAATATATAGATTTTCATAATTATAAGTTTATAGTTATTCTCCATTCGATGTTTGCTTCGATATGTAATGTCTTGATGTAAATCAAAATGTTACGAATACACATATCTAGATTCAAGCGTGAGCATAGCATGCTTTAACAATGGCTGTGCGCGGTGCACTCAGATATTAGCGGCATGTAAGGTGTTATGGCAAGGTGATGAGCGTTGCACTTGCAGCGTAGCGTGCAGGGCTCAGCTGTAAATTTTTAAATCGCTGCATGTGTGGACAGCTAGATGCGAGTGCATACACGACAGCCATCTAGACATTCTCAGCGCCGCTGCGCGTTGAATCGATCGATCAGCGCTATGAAAGAAAAGTTAAGAGAGGCGGCAGCGCGGTCGGCATCTAGCTTGCAAGCACGTCTGCATGCATGTTCGGCTATGCATCTAGATGTATCTAGGTATGTGCACATACTTACTGCTTGTTCTATGCTTGTTACGGTTGCCATGCACATCTAGAGACATCTAGAAATATTCTATGCACGCACGTAGGCTAGTAGGCCACTGGCAGCGTAGCAGCTTATTTCTGTGGCATAATAGACACATTGCATGTCTATCATTGGCCAGCAGCATGTATCGTATCACGGCTAGCTACATCGCTCCATAATTTCGCTGTATATGTATGCACTAATACCATGCGTAAATACATCAGACATGTAGTACATTGTAGATAGAGAGATAGATAGAGAGAGAGAGAGAGAGAGAGAGAGAGAGATAGAGAGAGAAATAAAAACAGATAGACGTGCTTCAGTTTGCTGTGGTAGCTTTTATCAAGGTATTAATGCAATGTGGTGTGTTATTATCTATTTACATTACGTGTAGAATAATGTAGCAATCAGCTATACTTTCTTGCCACCTCCTTGAGATTTTTTTAATTTTCTTTCGGCTAATTCACGCTCTTTCCCCCTAGACCTAAACAACTTGCCTAATTGTCGAGTTCTATTTGTCGTGCAACCGAGATATCTGACGTAAATATATATACGTCAAAGAATTTTGCTAAGTACATTGAACTCTGAATAATCAGGGCTCACAATCTATCTGCAAATTAGTTGAAGATTTACGAGGTATATTCGCAATTTCGATCGAACTTAACATATCCTTCAGAATATATCAGATCGAAACTCCCGACCTGCAATAGCAACATTATCATTCACAACGTATTCGGTTGACAAGATTGTGGTGATTATACTTGGTCCTCGTTTCCATTGAGCCGCTTTTCCAAGTCAATTATGCTAGCAGTGTAACAAAAATTTCAGTATCATTACAGGAAGGAAAGAAGCGGGGGGAGAGAACATGGGACATATTAACCTGAGCATATCATCAAGCATCGCGCACTTCAAATTGTAGTCGTCCTTCGTGTTTGCAGTCAATGAAGGGAAGGCATTCACCTATGACATATGCGTTAAAAGCAAGCAAGCGAGGAAGGGACTAGGAGAGAAGCTCGAATTTGTTTTTGTTACCTCAATCAACCAAACTTTAAGGTTATCATCGATCATAACGTCATACCTGTGTACATATTATAAATGTATGACATCAATCAAACAAAAGAATGGGTGTCGTCTTGCAACATATAGATCTCTTGTATCAATTCAATAACTGTGCATTAGGCATATCTTCAGTTTCTACAGTAGGAATTTCAATGATGACCACATTTCCCCACTAATACGGTACCAAATGTATCGATGTGTTGGTTCTCCTCATCCTCACATCATTTTTAAACTGTCCTATCATTACCCGTACAACTCGAAACAGTGTTTGTCGTTTATTATAGTCTTTTGTACAGCTTGGAGGGAGCGGACGATGGTAAGCTGAATCGTGGTTAAGGAAAAAGAAGAAAGACAAGGTTGTTAGCGAAATAGAGCCTTGATGCACCGCGGAGATCAGCGGAAAGACATTGCAATTGCACTTCTGCGCGAGAGGTGTCACCTGAATCTCACAGAACAACTCGTTCACACGCTCAGCTCCAAATTTGGATATTAGGTAGAGCTTCAACGGGCGCAGAAACATCTTGCCCCCTGCAACAGGAAAGTTTTGGTTGTTACCGGATTTGTTACTTCAATGATGGCAGTATAAGTGCGAAATTGCCTGTATCAGCGTCATAGTCGGCAGCAGTCTTTTGGATCGCAACATTAGTGACGTGGACAAACCTTCGTTTCACAATCGCATTGCACAAATTAGCATTCAATGGAGGAAAAGGGTGGAAATGAATAATGGAAATTGAAAGAGGGGCTTTGTTTCTTACGTGTTATTAATGTTCTTTGTATCGTATCGAGCAACGGAGAACCGCGCAAAACCGTCCCTAAGAGCACACAACAGCCGTCAAGAAGAGCTCGCTACGTCATACCACTGTATCGAAGGGGTCACCTGTACATGTGGACTTTTAAAGGATTGAAGCTGGTTACCAGAACGTATAATCTGCGGATGGATGGAAAATGTCACAGCAGCAGTGCACACTTGCTCAGATATTGAGCCTAGTTTATGATCGGTGCAGAAGAATTTCCATGCGGTCGTGGTCATGCATATGAACGAAGTACACGTACTCAATTACCTTATATCGAATTTCCTACCGCCAATAAGGAGTGGGTTGTGAATATACTGTTGCGCCACGTATGTTTCAGCTTGGGGCCCATCAGGGTTGAAGCGATTGTCATGCTTCCACTGCGCCGTCTGCGACAGTTTGTCGACCAAGAAGATCCCCTTACCTTGCGATTTTCCCACAGGTTTCATGATCCACACTCCTTTTACATCACCAGATTCAAGATTAGTAGTATTCTCTGCGTTTTCTTCAAACTTAAGATTGCTCTTGCATCTGTGTACGTGTATACCTCCTAGCTTCTTGAAGGCTTCTACGTACAACAAGTACTCGCCTGGGAGTACGAATGTCTGCGGAAAGAAATCAAACTGGGCAGCTTCTTCCACTGTGAGGAGGGTAGTAGACAAGGAAACACAAAGAAAGGAAGAGCGGCGCCAAATGAGTTTTTGCTTCAGGTGAACAAACTGAGTTAATTAAACCTTTTCCCTCCTTTTCTAATTGACGTTTCATTCGCTTCAGATTCTTTACCATAGAATCCTGCACAAGAAAATCCAACGAGAACGATAGGGAATCAATCATAAACCCTCCTCCCCAATTTTGATGAAATTTTGACCACCTTTCGCGTCAGTTCGTAGTGGTTCCTGAAATGGTTAACCTTCTGGAATGGCTCTAGATGAACCCTATCAAAGCGTTCTCTTATCCAATCCCTAAAGCGCAAGTTAAAGATGGCAATCGTAGTAGTAATTAAAAGCTAAGCATCGCCAAGGCGAATTTGCAACTCAAGGCCACGCACCTATCCATCCAGTTCAAGTCACACTCGCTGTCATCTTCTACCTCTTTCCACCTGAGATTTTAAAAATCATTAGGTTGCATGGTTTGGCGTTAGCTCCTCGTCTGGCTAGGGATGTGACGTCTACCCCCGCCTCTTGAGAGTATCGAGGATACAGTTTCTGAAAGTAGTTCGGAATCGGATAGGGCCTGGGGCCCTTGTTTTCCTCCGTAGACCTCCAACCCGCTGTGAAATAATTAAACTCATTCTAACATTTTCTCGTCAGATGGACCATCACCGAGAATATCGAGGGCATAAACTGGCATCATAACGATTTCACTTACCCGGTCTGCATCTTTCCAGTCTTTCATCATGGTGAAGAATGCTCTTTTCTATAGCTGAGCTGCCTTCACCGTGTCACAGTATATCGTGTTACGTATTGGAAAACCTTACTTCTCCTTTGGCTATGTGATGACAGGTACTATGATGAGTTCTCCAAACTCGAATCGTGTGTTACGAAGCCTAATCGTGGTCGAGGGGGCCCTTTTCAGATTTGAATCATTCCGCTAATCTACTTATCGATCCTATATCGAGTACTTTGTTATATGGCGACATCAATATTGGGATCTCAAAATCTAAAATTCTCGATGATCTTCATGCTCCAGTTAAATATTCTATCTGCCTCTCCCGTGTAACGCTACCGGATGCCCTCCACTTTGGACAGCCCAAGTGTAGATGTTTCCAGGATAAATAATTGACAGAAAATGCGATTCGGAGTACGCTGGAGTTCCATCCCCAACGTTCGAAATGTTCACGAGACCAGGCATAATTTCAACGATGAAACATTCTACATGGATGTTAAGAAAGAATGTCAGCAGATCAATCGATAGATTTGAAGAAATGGAGTGTATGGAACACTTACGACAAAAGGCTTCAGTAAAAATATGTGAAATTGAGCTGCAATGCGGACATGAGACGGCACATGGAGTATAGACTGAGGTATTGACTTTGCCACTAACTTGCATTTTCTGTATTTTTGGGATAATATGAGCAGTATTATCCATAATATCCCTCTATTTAGGATATTTATTCAGCCCTCTGTTGCTCCCTAGCCTCTGGAACATCTGAATCCTCTTCGGAGTGCGGCCCAGGTTGGGGAGGCAGCGCTTGGGGCAAAGCCCTGCTAAATAGCTAGAATCTATCAGTTGAAATCTTTGAGGGCGAGGGTCTTTTTTATGACTTTAAGCTGAGTATAGCATTAGAGCAAACAAAAGAGGGGGGAGAATATTTTCATCTTGGAAATGTGGAGCGAATTTAACGCACGCTCGAACTGCCGCGTTGCTCAAATTATTCATTAATTATCTTAATGCATACACTACGCTTCATATTTTTCATTAGTCTCGAGAGAGAAAGTACGGCCCTCTTTAGGGAACATCATCAAGCGGATGAGCCAGGAGGCCAACACACCGAGCACCAATCCGGACTCTAAACAACCGGAAGGTCCTGTCTTGCTCTTACATGTTGTTCTCCTTTCATCGAATTGAACGTTTACTATGTATACCAGGAGGGAGACGGCGAAAGAAAAAGACTAGGTGGGGTGAGGCTCTCCCTGGTTCGCGCCGCAAGAAGTCCAGATGGGGCTCTCATAAGGATAAGGTTTCATTATTCTCAATATAGAAATTTATGGCACTTTTTTACATTTTTATGAGAACGAATCAATCTTCTACAAGTTTTCGGAGATGCAGGATTAGCTGTGATATATTTGACAACAGCTCTGATTTCTCCTCCCCCCTCTCTGCCTATCCTACAATGTTGGTATTCCAGATGATATTACCGCCTGGTGCTGCCTTCGCAACCAAGGATCTTACACTGCAGCAAGTGGACATCTATCTTTTTCGGTTGAAGCTAGAGCAAATAAACACGAAACTCATGAACCCTGCCGCATTCATCGAATCAGCAGATTTGGGGCCTTCCCCGCCTCCGATCTATTCAGCCGACGGCCAGGTATAATCAATCGTATATCATTGAGGAGGGCCGGGATTGGTAGAAGCAGCCAGAAAAAATTCACTCGAAATTGTCAATAATTTTAATACATCAACTGTCGTCACGATTCCCTGATTCTATTGCTATTTTCCTTATTGATGTTATCAGCGAGTCAATACACGCGACAAGCGATTCAAGGACAAGCTGATGGAGGAAAGGCAGACACTGCTGGAAAAGGCCATTGCTGAAAATCCTGCGCTCAAGGCATTCGCTCCTGGGTTCGCACCAGCGAAGAAAATCAAGAAGATCGACATTCCTGTCGACAAGTATCCTGACTACAACTTCATTGGGTTGATCATTGGTCCTCGAGGTAACACGCAGAAGCGTATGGAGCGAGAGACAGGCTGTAAGATATCGATCAGGGGGAAAGGTTCCAGCAAGAAGGGGAGGTCACAGCCCGACGAAGACCAGCCGCTACATGTGCATATCATCGCCCCTGATGAGGAAAAACTTGCTAAGGCCGAGGCGATGATTAACAAACTTCTGATCCCTATGGACGTAAGTGATGCGAGAGAGAGAGAGAGAGAGAGAGAGAGAGAGAGAGAGTAACGAACACATGATACATCGATGTGTTTGGACGAAATAGACAAGCTCATCGTGTTGCATGGCAAAGTAACCAATTTTCTCTCGTGGGGCACAGTGTCCGGAATTTTATATCATAGACATATTGAAGAACGATTTCTTATAGAAGTGTTACTTGTCTTCTTTAGGAAACGCAAAACGTACATAAAGCCAAGCAGTTGCGAGAGCTGGCGTTGATCAACGGTACGCTCAGAGAGGTACCGAAGTGTCGCATCTGTGGGGAAGAAGGCCACAAGATTCAAGAGGTAGCAGCAGTAGTAGTGTAATAGTAGCATTCTTTTTTTGGATATTTCAATAAAACCTATGAGCAGACATTAATGTTGCTGCATTAGTAAGTAACGTATGTGCGTTTCAGTGGGTAAAAATGAGATTATGATTGTCATTGTCGTCCATCTCATGATCATCTGATCATTGTATCTTCTTCTCTGCTACGTGTTTGCTACTGTGTAGTGCCCTAAGCGTGTATCATCATGGAGTGCAGCTGATGTGAAATGCGCGATCTGCGGCCTGGACACACACCCCACTATTGACTGTCCGAACAAAGGGTATATTCATAAAAAATGTGCATATGTGTTTATATATATATATTATAATACATATTTATAAATTTAATATCACGTAGTTCAACCCCCACAAATTATCTCTTTGCTGTTTGAGAATATTGACGAAGAAGTCCGAGTTTTATCACAATGAAAGTTACATTATGTCTCTAAAAATCCCGACTCTCGAAGCGAAAAAAATAGTTAGAGTCCGCCATTATTAATGCTGGGGTACTTTCATTCCCCCCCCCTCTCACTTCAACAGGAATGCGACTCGGCTACCCGCTCTCAACGATGAGTATGCAAGTTTCATGGCTGAGCTAGGAGGGGGGCCTCCCCCTTCAGCTCCGGCACCAAAGCCAACAGGTTCAATAGCACCAGCCAAACCAGCCTCAGCAGCAGGTAATAATCATGATAACTTAATGGCGATGACGATGATGATGATGATGATGATGATGATGATGATTATAATGCTTTGTATGAAAAACGACCATGATGCGATGCATTCACGATGCGTAAATAAAAGGGGTGTCTGTCTGTCTCTCTCACCCCCTAGAGACCCACTCAACTCGAGACTTATATCTGATTATGCATGCCCGTAACTCAGATGTGTCAGGGAGATCGAGCGGGGGAGGAGCAGCCAAACTTCCACCTAACCATCCTGCAAATCAACCACAGCGGCAGCAGCAGCCTTTGATGCCGTCTTCTCGCCCACCCCCAAATCATATGGGCGGCGCCGGCATGCCTCCCTCTGGGTATGTATTACGTCATGATTTCATTCGGATCTATCCTTTCTCTCTCTCTCTCTCTCTCTCTCTCTCTCTCTCTCTTTAATCTACGATGATAATTAAACTCTGTCTCTTGAGAATCACAGTCGTCATTCTTCATCTTTCAAATCATCACAGGTTTGGAAGAGGCGGCTACCATCCGATGCAGAATATGCAACCTCCGCCGGTACGTTACTAACAAACATATGGAAGAGAAAGAGAAATTGGGAAGGGGAGGGGCCCGATAAGTGGATTTCTGTCATCAATTGAGCATCGTTGTTTCTAATGATGACTGTACGGTGTCAATACTTATTGTTAGTAAATTTAATGATTTAAAACAATCGCTAGACAATTCTTATTGTTTATATTACAAAAAGATAATTAATCCGTACTGTTATTTGTTATATATATATATATATATATATATATATATTAATATAAAATAATGATTCACTCCTCCCTCCCTCCTCCCACCCTTCTACCTCTTTCGTCTGGTGAACATTCTACATCAGGCTTATCCCGGGTTTCCACCTCCCCCAATGTATCCGTATCCCCCGCCTTACGGTAATAACAATAGATGCTACACGCACTGCGCACAGAAGGAATTTCTTCTGCTTCATCCCTATTCACGGGTTTAATTCGATTGTAGAATCGTTTCGTTCAAATCTACACCAGCGTTAGATCAGTAACATCATCACTGCCATGAGTCATCATAGAACTGAATCCTTTCCAGGTATGGGAGGCTACGGCTATCATCAATATCCCCCACCACAACATCAAGGAGGCCCCCCTCAGCACCACCAGCATCGCCCACCCCCTCCTCTCCCTTCGCACCACCAGCAGCGAGCTCCTCCGGCACCGTTACCTTCCCGACCAAACCCTGCTTACCCCCCGCCCCCCCCACCAGGATAGTCGTATGACGTGAGATCATGATAATGTTTTATGATTATCACGTTGGCCGATGTTGAGCATTAATGACACGCACACATGCTTAATAGCATACATGTGTGCATTGCATTGCTGCGTCTGTGACATGCACAATGCCATGCGACGCAGCATCTGGCAGGCCGGCTAAAGAGCACTAGAGTGCGCGTGCATGCCCGGCTGTGCGTGCTGTGCATCTGCCTAGCTAGCTAGACTAACAATACTAGAAGACAGCATGGCAAAACACGTGAACATTCACAAATGATCCACATGCAAATGAACACAGTGCACCTTGCATTCATAGCATCATGTGCACCGATTTCAAATGCCGCGAGCATTTGCATTGTGACAAAATTCGTCCATTCTGGCATTGAGACGGGGAAGTGACGGGTGGTCCGATGGTAGTGTGCCAATTTTTTGCTCTAGCTTCGACATTTCCCGGCTTTGCTTATTTTCTGAAAATCTTGAATTCTTCAACTGATTTGCCAGAGAAAACATTCGTGATTACTATCGTTTTCAACCTACGACAACACATTTTCTGACCTCGTCCTCCAAAAAGAGGACAGATTTGAAATTTTGGACAGCCGGTAGTTCATGCTAACCGTTGGATAGATCTACCAAAGGCGATAGAAGAATCGGGATCCAACGGTTTTGGAGTTGCGACATGGATGAATATTGGATTGAGGGCTCAGATACAGGCCATTTTGTTCGTTGGGAAACAATTTGAAGCTGCTTCTAACGCTCACATCGATCTCCCCTATCATTGCACGATGAGGCGTAAGGGCTCGCCCCCAGGCCTAACAGCAAGTGTGCCACAGGGGAGTGGATCAAAGCAGGCCAGGGTCCATTTTGAGGATGACAACGACGGTTCAGAGATTATAAGCAGCTTTTGCATTGCAACTCATGAATGATTCCCTGCCCTAACCCTAACTGTGAGTGCGATTATTGTAGGCAGCAGTTATCTTGAACCCCTTCGAAGGGCTTCCTTCATACAGGTTCATCAAATGTTGCCGCTTTATTTCAAATTGGAGAACGCGTTTCCATGATTCTTTGTCTGTTAAAGGCGGAGATGGAGACCATGCTCAATCAGCAAAGTAGCAATGAATTCGAGATTTCTGATATCATAGAAGCCTCCCCGAAACCACCCAGCTTTCTCAGCAAATCCTCCCCGAAAACGCCTGCATATGTTACCAAGGTAACTTTAATTTCAAAGTATCTTCGAAATAGATCAGACAATTCTCTCTGAAACGGATCAGAAATGCGAACGGAATGACCAAAATGGTTCTTCTTCCTCCCACATTTTACAGAAAGAGAACGGCGAAAGCAAGAGGCCGAGTCAAACTGATGTTGCAAATCAGACCGATGTAGTGGTAGGAAGTCGTAAAAGTATGACATCCCTTGAGACAGTATCACAGGCAAAGAGAATCTCGGACTTGGTATACCTTCTGGGACGAAAGTAAGCTCTCACTAATAAATTCTAGTCCACTCTATGCCGAGTCGTTGAGCTGCTGCTGCTATTTTCCCTAACTATCAGAGATGGGGAAATTTCGAGGCTCCAGAACAAAGTGCAGGTATCGTGTAACATATCAGTCATTACCTATTGAACATATTTTCAAGCGCAATTCCGAAATGTGGTTTTCCGTGTCTAACCAAAGTCCTCCCCCTCCCCTCACCCTGTCTCTTGTGCTCGCTTGGTCATCTCCGCAGGAGTTAATAAATGTGCGAAGCCGTGACACACATGAGCGGGAAAGTATGGAAAACCATCTACGAGATACGATCTCTCAAAAAGACATCGACATAGAAAGGCTTACGAGTCTGCTCAGCTCTCAGGTAGTAGTAGTAGTCACTGAATGACAACGCTACGTCATTACTACTCTCTCGAAATAATAAGAACGTCGTAGGGTTGCACTAATGGTAAAATATTTTTCTATGTCCCGAGTTATGCGCAAATTATTGCATAAAATGCGTGCATTACTGGTGTCTTAATATGAGAACTCTCCTTGAAACACGATGGCAGTAGTAAAAAAAAGTCTCACCTGTTTAACGATTCATATATAGTCCAGGGAGAAGCACATGGACGCGTCGAAGATACTTGCAGCTCAGGTGAGAAGACAAGGTCATGTTGCAGCAGCTGCTCTTTCCAATCTCCTTATTAATAAAAAAGGTCTCAGAGATGGATTCCGGCAAAGGCTACAAAACCTAGAGCAGAGAGAGGTGGTCGTTCTCCAAGAGTCTTTTAATATTCTTGTGCATTTTTCTTTGGGTAATCCCCGGTCTTGATTTTCTCCTCCCGGATGCACAAAAAAGGCTGCGCACACATCGGGTAGGAGCCGCCAGGAGCAACAGCTTGCAGCAAAAGATAAGGAGATGAAAGCTATATCGCCAGAGTATAGCTGCTGGTGCTGCTGCGGCCGCGGATACTGCTTTAATTTCCGTGAAACACACATCTGCTGATATATATAAATATTATATATATATATATATATATATATATATTGATATTGATATTGATTTTAATGTGTGGTGGGTATTTGGTCTTTCTGCCTATTATCCTCTCACTGCCCTCCCTCCTACCTTCCTTCCCCGTTGTCTGTGCTGCATATATCATACTGTTGGCATTGATGCACTGAATGCGTAGGGAGTCTGAAATGAAGCGGTTGTCAAACGCGATTGAGACGCAGCATACCGGAATGGAGAACAAGGTTGTGACGATGTAGGGGAGGGGGGGGGGGGATGGGAGGATACGGCTCCTTGCAAGGTGAAAGGGACGATAATATATGAACTGGAAGACTTGTGTTATTTCGCTGAGTTCCTTCATTATCTTCGTGCTGTTGTTGATCATCATTGTTACCATCATCATCAGATGCGAGAATATGAAGACCAGATCACAGCGCTGCAGCGCTCCTGCAACATGAAAGTCGATATTTCATACACCCACCCCCTCCCCCTCCCCCCCATATCCTTCTTCTCATGATACTCCTCTTCATCAGGACATTGAGATTAACAGGCTTTCTGAAAATCTGAACGAGAAAGATGCCGAAATTGCGAGGTGAGTCATAACGTGATCTGTGTGATATAAATGGTGTGAGACTTGGACTGTTCGCCTGTACCCGTCCGTTTGTACTGTATAACACGTGGTCATGGTAACGATGACCGAACCCATTGCAATACATACTAAACAATTCAATCGTAGGATCAGCGTAACCTGGGGGGCACGGATGCGGGCCAAGAACAGCCGGATAGAGGAGGTGCTTTGTGAATGAACGAAAGAATGGATGTACCCCCTCCTATGAATAGGGATTATCGTTGAAGAGGGAGGAGGGGGAGGAGGTGGAGGAGGAGGAGGAGGAGGGCATTATTCCCAATCTTTCAAAGTGTGATGAAGGAGGGATTGAACGAATGAATGAGGCAACTCGTCTTTACATGTGGTTCAGTTATCTTCGAAGCTCGATACGAT